>JAJHIY020001827.1:612500-650613 GCA_022114975.2 Lampris megalopsis | reverse complement strand
CACGACACGACGATGTTTGCACACTCACACACACACACATACATACACTCACACACACACACACACACACACACACATACACACACACACACACACACACACACACACACCCACACAAACAGAGATCTCGCCATACGAGTGTGAGACTTAAATGAATGCGCTGTACACACTGGCATGAGACTTCACGGTGACAAACCATCTTTAGTGTGTCTGTTTGTGTGTACACGTGTGTGTTTTGCGTTGGACCTACACGGTAGTGTCTCTTCAGCGCAGGTATCTACAGAGCACATGTGACTTGGTGTAGCGGCTGGAACATGCTCGGGTTCGTCTTCGCCCGGCGCGTGGCGAAGGAGCGGTGTGAGGGGATCCGGGAAGCTCCACATGCAGCGGGTTGCTATGGTGACCGAGCTCTGGTTGCTGTTTGCGCTTACGTATTTACTGAGTGGACTCTCCCTGAGTCTTGACTGGGGTGGGGGGTTGGGGGGGGGGTTCTCTAGGGTGAGATGGAGGTTGAGAACACATACATGCAAATGTACACACACACACACACACACACACACACATACACATCAGAGAAGAAAATGGCCTCTGGTGTTTGTTTGCAAGGCAAGGGGTTGGGGTCGTAGTTGGGTTGGGGTGGTATGGGGTTGTGGTGTGGTGTGGTGTGGGGGTCGGGGCTGGATTGGGTTGGGGTGGTGTGGTGTGGGGGTGGGGTGGTGTTGTGTTGGGCTGGTGGGCTGGTGTTGGGTTGGGGTTTTGGTTGGGTTGGGGTTGGGTTGTGGTGGTGTGGGGTTGGGGTGGGGTGGAGTGGTGTGGTGTGGGATTGGCATTGGGGTTAGGGTTGGGGTGGGGTTGTGTTGGGGTTGGGGTGGTGTGGTGTGGGATTGGCATTGGGGTTGGGGTGGTGTGGGGTTGTGTTGGGGTGGTGTGGGATTGGCATTGGGGTTGGGGTGGTGTGGGATTGGCGTTAGGGTTGGGGTGGTGTGGGTTGGGGGTGGGGTGGTGTGGTGTGGGGTGGGTTGGGGTTAGGGTTGGGGTGAGGTGGTGTGGGTTGGGGGTGGGGTGGTGTGGGTTGGGGGTGGGGTGGTGTGGGTTGGGGTTGGAGTGTTGTGGTGTGGGTTGGGGTTGGGGTTAGGGTGAGGTGGTGTGGGATTGGCATTGGGGTTGGGGTTAGGGTTGGGGTGAGGTGGTGTGGTATTGGCATTGGGGTTGGTGATATGGGTGGGGTGGGGTGGTGTGGGTTGGGGTTGGAGTGTTGGGGTGTGGGGTTGGCATGGGGGTTGGGGGGGGTTGGGGGTGGGGTGGGGTGGGTGGGGTGGGGGCAGTTGTGGTATCGGGCAGTTCAGCTTTCTGCTTCACACACCGGTTCCTCAGGATGCTCATTCCAGCAGATGACGAGTACGGGGTTGCATTGCGGGTCTGGACGTGGTTTGTGGGTGGGGACTAATTCCTAACAGCGGTGCAGCAAACCAGAGACTAGTCGGTGACGGGGGGGGGCGTCCCCAGCGCAGCGCGGTACATGCGTGTCGGTGAACATGTCTCTCGTGTCTTTGCAGGTGCACAGGCGTGCATGTGGCCGGTCTCTTTGGACCGGTCTCTTTGGACCGGTCTCTTTGGACCTTGCTGATGTGCAGGCAAGTGCACAATACAGACCGCCAGCCCGGACACGCACGCACGCACAAAGACACACACACACACACACAAAGACACAAACACACACACCGAGTCCTCTGTCCCTTTGGCCCACACGTCCACACGTAGTATGTAGTGCACATGTGCACCGACGCCGGTGTCAGATGCTGTTCTCCGATTGGCTGTGGTGGTTGGCCGTGGTGCGGGGCGGACCCGACACAAAGTTCTGCTCGTTGAGGAGGAGCAGGGTGGTCTCGTCCGGCCCGTTCTCCGTTGGGGTTATGTCCGCCGGGCCGTGGTCCGCGGTGGTTGGGGGTGTGGTCAGTTCCCCGTGGGTCATGTTGTGGCTGCTCTCCGGGGACTGGGGGGTGCTGTCCAAGCGGGACGCCATCAGACCGTTCTGATACTGAGCCCTGGTGATCTGGGGGATGGAGGTTGATTCAGTTAGCATTTTCTGAGCTGGCTAAGTAAGAGCTGCTGTGACACCCCCCCCCCCCCCAAAAAAAAACAGATGACTTTGGGACTGTGAACTTTATTGTTATTGCAATCTTAATATTGATCATGTAAATGATCAGTCAGGCTGCCACTCACACTGATGAGCCAAAACATTATGACCACCCGCCTAACATACTGTCGGTCCTCCGTGTGCTGCCAAAACAGCACCGAGCCACCAGGGCACGGACCCTACAAGACCCCCGAAGCTGTCCTGTGTTATCTGGCACCAAAACATTAGCAGCAGATCCTTCAAGTCCTGTAAATTGCGAGGTGGAGCCGACGTGGATCGGACTTGTCGGTCCAGCGCAGCCCACAGATGTTCAGTCAGACTGAAATCTGGAGAATCGGGAGGCCAGGGCAAGACGCTGAACACTTCCTCATGTTCCCGAAACCCTTCTTGAACAACGTGGGCGGTGTGGCACGGCGCATTACCATGCTGAAAGAGGCCACCACCATCAGGGACATATCACTGCCCTGAAGGGGTGTACCTGGTCTGCAACGATGATTAGGTAGGTGGCACGTGTCAAACTGGCGTCCACACGGATGGCTGGACCCACAGGGTTCCCAGCAGAACACTGCCCCGACCATCGTACTCCCTCCACCAGCTTGTCGTATTCCCACAGTGCATCCTGGTGCCATCACTTCCCCAGGTAAACGGGCTGCGCGGTGGCCGAGTAGTTAGCGCTGTCGCCTCACAGCAAGAAGGTCCCGGGTTCGAACCCCGGGCCGTCCCAGGTCCTTTCTGCGTGGAGTTTGCATGTTCTCCCCGTGTCTGTGTGGGTTTCCTGCGGGTGCTCCGGTTTCCTCCCAGCACCAAAAAGACATGCAAGTTAGGGTTAATACTCCTGTCTGTGCCCCTGAGCAAGGCAGTGGAAAGAAGAGCTGGCACACGTACACGGCCGTCCACGGGAGCTAAAAGAAAACGGGATTCGTCGGATCAGGCGACCTCCTTCCACTGCTCCAAGGTCCAGGTCCGACGCCCGCGTGCCCATTGTGGGGGCTTTAGACGGTGGACAGGGGTCACCATGGGCGCTCTGACCGGCCTGCGGCTACACAGCCCCATATGCAGCAGGGTGTGATGCGCTGTGAGTTGTGACACATTCCTCCTGTAACCATGACTACAACGTTCTGCGACTTGTGCGACAGGAGACCTTCTGTCTTCCGGCTGAGCCGGACTGCTGTGCAGCGCGTCCACACGTGGCGGATAGCGCGAGGCTCCCTCAAATATGGGGGACGGCTGCGAAATAAGCCGGTTTACCTGACGAATAAGCGGTCGTGGACCAACAACGGCGGTTGCTACCAGGGCGCAGTGGGCCACTGGGTGGCACTGGTGGGCCTGTACAAAGCTGCCAAGGCCCCAGAACGGCACGGTGACGATGTGTTTGGAGGTCGCCTCTACGTAGACCTGCTCTGTTGCTGGCGGACGAGCCAACTGTCTGGCCAACGGCAGCTTCAGGACAACAGGAGGCATGCTGGGAACTCTAGTATCTGGTCTCCTGTACTGCGGGCAGAAGGCAGTGGTAAACCACTGTTTATTTTATTACCAAAAACCCCAAATATGCTTAACAACACGAAGGCAGTTGTTGAGCATGTTTTTTCCGGCGGCCAACATCATAGCTGATGATGCTGAAAGAAGAAGAAGAAGAAGAAGAAGAGGAAGACCTTCTGTCGGTTCGGAAGAGACGGGATGGCCTTTGTTGTTCTTGTGTATCAACGAGCCTTGGGCGCCCAACAGCCTGTCGCCGGTTTGTGGTTTGTCCCTCCTCGGACCACTGTGGGTGGGTACTCACTACCGCAGACTGAGACCACCCACCCAACGAGCCTTGCTGTGTCGGAGAGGCTCCGACCCAGTCGTCTGGCCTGAACAGTTTGGTCCTTGTGGAGGTCACTTGGGTCTTCACTCCTGCCCATTTCTCCTGCATCCAACAGGCTGACTACGAGAACTGACTGTTCGCCTACCATCTAATCTCCCCAGACCTTGACACGTGCCCTTGTTTGGAGATGATCAGCGTTATTCAGCTCACCTGTGAACGGTCGTGATGTTTGGGCTCATCAGTGTGACATGACATGACATGACATGACATGACATGACATGACATGACATGACATGACATGACATGACATGACATACAGTACATTTAAAGTACTGTAAAGGTAATGAGATACGGGTTAGCTATGCCTTCATAGTTCTTACTTGTTAGGATGTTCACAATTAGGATTTCTGCATAACTTCACGATAATGATAATAACAAGTGGAAGAGGAAGAGGAGGAAGTGGAGAAGGAAGAAGGTGTTATACCCACTTTTGATAATAATTCACATGTCCTGTAGTATTTGGAGAAGTGCATGATAAACAAAACACATTTTTATCATTCTTACTATCATTCTTAAGGCGATGACAAAACCTGCTGCGCTGCGTCTTGATGCCTGCTGAGTAATCCAGGTAGGAAAACCCAGACGGTGGATCAGCTCATCCGGACACAACGTTTACTGACTGATACCTTTCAGCTCAGTGACATCTAATGCCCCTGTTCCACTGCATGGTACCGGCTCAAATCTCTACTCTACCCTATTCGGCTCTACTCGCTTTACTTTTTGGGACGTGGTTTTCCACTGCAGATAGCGTCCCCTCACGGCGAAGCCCCGCTGGTCATTTGTGGGCGTGTTGACTAGTTTTTCCTCCCTCGTCTACCGGCGCCCCACACCAGTGTTTTATTTCCAGAAAAAATCAACGAGACCAACTCTAAATGTGGGCTTCACGTGAACAATGTTAGTGTAACTACGAGATTCACTGACCACAAGTAATGTTTTACATGGATGGATTATCAACTATAATACAAGGTTCATAAGACTCGCTTTGGCATTTCCTGGTTAGAAACAGCCGTTCAGTTTCTCTCTGACCAGTCAGTGCTCAGATTTTGTTTACATTTAAATAAGCATGAATACATTTATATTTCTGCATATGTTTGGAGTCAGTGGCGTGCTCGGTCCTCTCTGTAGTTAAGTAATATATTTGCTGGGTGCTCTTTGGTCCAAGGTTTGTAGTTTCAGATGAGAAAAAGAGAACAAATCTCTCTGACCAAGGCACTCGGTGTAATTAAAAATGTCTTTATTGAAACTTGGACATATCCAAAAAGGACCTAAAAATGCCCACGCGTAGCGGCTCGGGCCTTCTTCAGGGCACAGTGAGACAAAACAGGAGTGAATGGTTTTTGTGCAGCACAGAGCACAGGGGGTAGTTGCTTGATTGGATCTGAAGCAGCCAATTGCTAAGCCCCGCCCCTCACACAGATCCTAGAGAGCAGTCACAAGCCAAACACAGTTCTTTGTAAAGAGAAAACAAAAACACAGATTAAGTGGACACACACACACCCACAACTATAGCACAATAAAGGTACATGTTCACAGTGACTTGGAAAGACAGTAGACTTTAGATTAGACATTTTTATAAAAAAGGCCTATAGTCTATCTCCTCGTTCAAACCGGGATATTCCATTGCCTTAAAATTCCAGATCCAAAAAGTTTCCTGCTGCAGCAACTTTTTCAATCTATCCCCCCCACGTACAGATTTCTGTATCATCTCAATACCCTGGACTCTTAAGGATGAAGGGTCGCTAGGGTGCATTTCTCTATAGTGTTTGGCCATTGGATAATCTTCATTGTTGATCCTTATTGCGTATTTGTGTTCAGAAAAACCTTCTTTTAATTTCCTCTTTGTCCTACCTACGTAAAAGCACCCACATGGGCACTGTAGGCGATATACAACAAACTCAGCATTACAATTGATAAAGCCATTGGTTTTGTATTTTTGGGTTTTCAGCTCAAGGAATGTCTTGCACTGAATGACACCCTCACAGTGTTTACATGACCCGCACTTATAAGTCCCCCAAAGGTCTTTATGCAACCATGTGTTCTCTTTTGAGCCTGGCAGCTAACTCCTGACAAGTTTGTCTTTTATAGACGGTGCTTTTCTGAACACTGTCATAGGTGGATTTGGGAAAAGTTCCTTTAGAAGTGGATCACTATTAATCATTTTCCAATTGGACCTGATTATGTGATTCATCCTGGAGGCACAGCGGCTGTATTGTGTGATGAAGCATGGTCTGGGATTGTTTTTAACCATATTAGTTTTCTTCTTTTTCTTCAAGAGGTCAGACCGGTTTTGAAAGAAAACTAATACCTTTATTGTGATATAGTAGTTGTGGGTGTGTGTACACTTTCACAATGAACTGTGTTTGGCACGTGACTGCTCTCTAGGATCTGTGTGAGGGGCGGGGCTTAGCAATTGGCTGCTTCAGATCCAATCAAGCAACTACCACCTGTGCTCTGTGCTGCACAAAAACCATTCACTCCTGTTTTGTCTCACTATGCCCTGCAGAAGGCCCGAGCCGCTACGCGTGGGCATTTTTAGGTCCTTTTTGGATTTGTCCAAGTTCCAATAAAGACATTTAAATTACACCGAGTGCCTTGGTCAGAGAGATTTGTTCTCTTTTTCTCATCTGAAACATTTATATTTTTGTTTAGATTTTATTTATCTTTAAATTTAAATACTTTCATTTATTTCTTTGATAATATTTTATTTATATTTAAATAAATATAAATAAATATACATATATTTATATTTCTTTATATTTATATCTTATTTTATTTATTCATAGTGGTATTTTCATGTCACCGTTTACTATCGGCTCAGCTCACTTGGAACCTCAGTGGAGGTGGTACCAAAAAAAGTACCTGGTACCTGGTACCATCCCTAACTTCTGCCCAATGGAAAACCAAAGAAAAGCGAGCAGAGTTGGGTCGGGCCGAGCCGAGCCGGTACCACGCAGGGGAAAGCTGAGTGATGAGACGTAGCTTGTCAGTAAACGCCGTATCCACATGAACTGATTCTACCAACCTTCTCTGATCCGTGGCGTTACCTTCACAAACTGCAGGTCGGAGAGAGCGCGCACGTAGAAGTCGGGGGTGTACTGCGGCGAGGGGGCGCTGTTGTTCAGCTGGCTGTTGCTGCCGCTCACCGACAGGGACTCGCTGCGGTCGGCGCCGCTCAAGGAGGCCGTGCGGTTCAGCCCGCTCAAATGGGACGGGGAGCGGAACTCTGAGGGGGGGTGGGACACACAGACACACACACACACACACAGACACACACATCAGTACCTGGTTTTGGTGCTACCGCCCACCACAGGATGCGTGCTACAGAAGCTCCTACGGGCAGCCACGCATGCGTGAACATCCTAACGTGTACAGAACATGTCAAGGCCGAACGGGACTCTGGAAAACCCGGAGGAGTCTGTCCAGTCTGTGGTGAGAGTGTTAGAGGAAAACCATCAAGGGAATAAAATATTAGTAAGATATTAATAATGATAACGCCTTAACGGATTAGAGGCGAGGACGGACGAAGAAGGGTAGAGCACAAGGCCATCTCAACAAATGTTAGGGAAAAAAAACCTGCGTGAAAAATTAGTTAACGTTATTGTTGAACTGACCAAATCAGGCATATCTAGTCTAGTCTAGTCTAGTCTAGTCTAGTCTAGTCTATTTATATAGCACATTTAAAACAACCACAGCTGAACCAAAGTGCTGCCCAAGCTTAAGATACAGTATAAAATCGCTGACAGATATGGATATAAAAACATATGTAAAGAAGACATGATAAAATAAAGAACGGAAGAGGAAAAGCGTATTTGCCCAGTAAAATCACGGTGTCGAGCTCGATTTGAATCGAATGCCAGCGAGAGGAGGCAGGTCTTTAACCGAGATGTCAAAGTCTGGAGGGTCTGAGCAGGTCTGACGTGTGCTGCTGAGTCGCTCCAGAACAGGGGCGACGGGGCCTCTGCAGCGGCTGGTGCAGCGGCCCCGGCGCCCCTGTTCTGGAGCCGGGATCTGGGGACATGTAGGAGCATCTGGCTTGTGGACCCGAGTGCTCCGACGTTTGGATAGAGGCCATCGTCCTTAACTTTGTGTACCTGTGTGAAGGTAAGGTCTTCTGCCACGGTGCAAATGAACTGGACCCGACGACGACACATACACGACACACGCAGGATATCATCCTCACATCGCTTTGGGTGTTCCCGTCTTCTTCTGCAGTGCTTTCTAAATCTGGTCTTATCCCACACTGGACAATTTGGTAAATGGCTGCTGTTCTGCGGTTTTTATCAGGTTAGCGTTGAAATACGGTTTTGCTTGTCTGGAAGCTCAAGAATTTGCCTGACACATGATTACCGAACAGGGCGATCCCGCTCCGTAGACAGAAATCCATCTCTCCATCCATTATCTGAACCGCTTATCCCGCTCTCAGGGTGGCGGGGATGCTGGAGCCTATCCCAGCAGTCACTGGGCGGCAGGCGGGGAGACACCCTGGACAGGCCGCCAGGCTATCACGGGGCCACCACACACACATTCACACCTAGGGACAATTTAGTACGGCCGATTCACCTGACCTGCATGCCCCCGGAGGAAACCCACACAGACACGGGGAGAACATGCAAACTCCACACAGAGGACGACCCGGGACGACCCCCAAGATTGGACTCCCCCGGGGCTCGAACCCAGAACCTTCTTGCTGTGAGGCGACCGCGCTAACCACTGCGCCACCGGGCCGCCTAGACAGAAATCCCATCAACAAAATGAGTGTTAGTTTAGTTAATTCTAGGATCGTGTGTTTTTTTTTTTTTGGGATAAATGTTCACGTGGTATCCTAAAAAAAAAACAAAACAACAACAACGAGGAAAATTTGCCCAAGTTCAGAAACCCGATACTTGCTCTCGGTGGGTTTTTTCCACTTCTTGTTCCAACACGCCGTACACACGTTGACTAATACGGCCAGGGGTTTCACCTCCGATGAGGCATTCATGCGCAATCATTACACCCAGACAAACCCACATTACAACTTGTCTCGGTATGTCAACGCACACTGCACACACAGGCACGTTACCAGCCATGTTATTACCAGTAGGTGCGAGTCTTCCACCAGGGGGCCTCAGAGAGTCATAGGAAACTGTTTTACCTGCACACGCCGGATGAGTTAATGAATTAAACCTGTCATGTATTAACAAACTGTAAGGCTGATATGCCGGTATCAGTTAGACACTCGTTTTCTACACCGGTGACACGCTACCCTCAACGTCCGTCATGCTCGGCAGGAACTTTAAAGATCCAGTAGGCGAGTTTGACAAGCTTAAACATTCTCCCTGGTCAAACTTCCAACAAATTTCTCATAGTCACCAATTGACCAGACTACTAGTTCAGTCAGTGTGGCTTGACCAAGTGCATGCATTTTACCTTTTAGCTGTAGTTTACATTGTTCATCTCACACACAACTTCCATCCATCCATCCATCCGTCCATCCATCCATCCATCCACCCATCCATCCATTATCCAAACCACTTATCCTGCCCTCAGGGTCGCGGGCATGCTGCAGCCTATCCCAGCAGGTATTGGGCGGCAGGCTGGAGACACCCTGGACAGACCGCCAGGCCATCACACAGGGCCCACATACACATACACACACACACAGAGGACGACCCGGGACGACCCCCAAGATTGGACTACCCCGGGGCTCGAACCCGGGACCTTCTTGCTGTGAGGCGACTGCGCCAACCACTGCGCCACCGTGCCGCCCTCCACACACCAACTCATGACACAAATATCCCAGAGCTCAGATGAGATGAGCGATGTGTTTGCTGTAGTGTGTAGATTTCATCGACCCAATGTGATCAACTAGATCTTTAAAGCTCCACGTGTGCACTGTTGTTTGTTTTTACACGTGGAATACGTCTCGTCTAACCTGGTGCCAGCATCGTTCGGGGTGGTTAGTGCTTTTGAGCTGGGGATGAGTGAGTGATGTGCCCAACTCCAAACATAATCCAGCGGATGAAAGGTATGAAAATCTCGCGGGAGGTGAAAATGGGTGGACTTCTGCCGAGCACGCTGGGCAGAGCAAACGCCGGCAGACCAACGCCTCACGGCAGAACCTCCATCCACACTCAGAACCAGCAGGATAAAGTGGGTGCGTGGATGCTTTTTGGACCGGGCACGGGTGAAGTCTACCAGGGTTTAGACGAGGATGTGCCGGGACGTGTTTTAGAGTGTTTGTTGTGCTCTAGCAGACAACAAAGTGTTATTTCACTAGCTGCTACTGTTAATCTCAAAAGCTACTGTTAAAAATAAGCTCCCCGCTGAGGACAGGACAACAATCACCCTAAAAACTGCAAGTATTTGAGTGTCACAAATCCCAGGGTGTATCTCCATAGTGCCAGCTCCTTCCTCTTCCTCTTTTTAATGTGGAAGTTGTAAACACCGGAGCTTTGTTCCCGATGCAAAACGCTGCACGCATAGGAAGTACAAAACCATGAAGAGACAGAAGACAAGGCAGAGGAGGATGCAACACGACACTATCGAGACACAGCCGGGGGAAATGCTGATTCAAGTACACAGCCCATTGCCTTTGGGCTCCACACGTCTGCCGTAATGATGTTGTCCTGTCCTTCTCCATCTTCTCCTGCAGGTCACGTGTTAACGTTCCTTCAACAGGCACGACCCCCGTGTAGCGGCAACACTGGTATTTTTTGCAAATAAGCTCTCTGATCGATCAGCCCGCTGCCCGAGACAGACGTCTGGCAGCTGAGAACAACAACGACCCCTCAAGTTGTCAGCGATGTGTCCTGACAGGAAATAAATCACCCCGGAGTGAAAGTTGTAGGTCCCTGGAGCGGGGCGGGGCAACATATCGATATACTATCCATACCACCATGTGAGACTAGATGTGTTGTGGGATTGTGGTTCTGGCAACATCGCGATATAACCTAAATGTTGTCATTCCAGGGCGTCTGGGTGGCGTGGCGGTCTATTCTGTTGCCTACCAACACGGGGATCGCCGGTTCGAATCCCCGTGTTACCTCCGGCTTGGTCAGGTGTCCCTACAGACACAATTGGCCGTGTCTGTGGGTGGGAAGCCGGATGTGGGTGTGTGTCCTGGTCGCTGCACTAGCGCCTCCTCTGGTCGGTCGGGACGCCTGTTCGGGGGGGGGGGGGGAGGGAACTGGGGGGAATAGCGTGATCCTCCCTCATGCCACGTCCCCCTGGTGAAACTCCTCACTGTCAGGTGAAAAGAGGCAGCCGGCGACTCCACATGTATGGGAGGAGGCATGTGGTAGTCTGCAGCCCTCCCCGGATCAGCAGAGGGGGTGGAACAGCGACCAGAACAGCTCGGAACAGTGCGGTAATTGGCCGGATACAATTGGGGGGAATCCCCCCCCCCCAAAAAAAAATGTTGTCATTCCCCGCTCTTAAAGGCTGCATTACAGTAAAGAGGGGACATTTCTGAAGTTGTTCGACTGTTTTAGCTGCGTGAAATGAACAATGACCGTCTCTTCCTGCTTGGTCATCACGTCCACATTACTAACGACCATCCATCCATTATCCAAGCCGCTTATCCCAACCGGGGTCACGGGGATGCTGAAGCCCATCCCAGCAGTCATTGGGCGGCAGGCGGGGAGACACCCTGGACAGGCCTCCAGTCCATCACACACACACACACACACAATTTAGTACAGCCGATTCACCTGACCTACATGTCTTTGGACCGTGGGACTAATGACTATTTCTCAACATTTTTCTGGTCTGTAAATATCTTATGAGAGCAACAATGGTCAACCCCAAAATATCACCAGATCATCCTCACAGAGGGATTCAGTCAGAAGCGCCGTGATATTTATTTTATCGATACCGCCCAGCTCGACACGTCAAACCCGCACCAATTTTCCTGTTGCACAACAGCCGATTTGATCAGAGAGCTTATTTCCTAAAATGTCCGCTTCCTTTTGTGACCTTCCCCGCCCGGCTAAGCCCCGCCCACCCCGGTGTTATAGGACCCAGACATGCCGGAGGTTACCTGGCAACCGAGAGAACAGAGAAAACCTCTTAAAAGAGAGGTGGCGAGAACGAGGAGCGGCCACTGGGGGGGGAGGTGGGGGGGGGACACCAGGACAGAGAGAGGGAGGGATTAGAATCAGTTAACAAATGAGTGAGTGAGAGAGAGAGAGAGAGAGAACGAGAGAGAGCGAGAGAGAGAGAGAGAGAACGAGACAGTCAACTGTGCATTACGGGGGGAGGGTTGTTGAGTGAGACCACGTAGCATAAACTCCTCTTAAAGCACTTCCTGTTTGACCTTTGACCCGTCTGAGAGCTTCAGATGCTGGTAAGCAAGAGCGCCCAGGAAGTGATGAATTCCTCAGGTGTGAGGGCACTTCCTGTTCATGAGACGCATGCACTCCGTGATTTCGTTCATTTGTGAGAGAGTGGAGAAGAGTAATGGAACAGGGGAGAAGAGAAATGAGGAGGAGGAGGAGGAGGAGGAGGAGGTGGTGATGGTGGTGGTGGGGTCTTCTTCTCCGAGTACCTGAAACACAGTCTGATCCGCTGAGAGAAAGAGCGAGAGAAAAGACAGAGACAGACAGACAGACAGACAGAGAAAGAAAGAGTGAGAAAGAGAGCAAAAAAGAGAGTGAGAGGAGGACAGAGGGATGAAAATGGAACACAGAGACTGAGTGAGATACAGAAAAAAGGCGGAGAGAAAGGAGAGAAAGAGAAGGAGGGGTAGGACTGGAAGACAGACTAAGAGACAGAGAGAGAGAGAGAGAAGAAAAGGAGGACAGAGGAGTAAAAATAGACAAGAGAATAAGAGAGAGAGAGAGAGAGAGAGAGAGAGAGAGAGAGAGAGAGAGAGAGAGGGAGAGAGAGAGAGAGAGAGAGAGAGAGAGAGAGAGAGAGAGAGAGAGAGAGAGAGAGAGAGAGAGAGAGCTGGTACAAATGGATGATGGGAGGATGAAGTGACAGTTCGGCGATGACAGACAAAGGCAAGTATGATGAGACGGCAAAACTGACTGAGAACAAGAACACGTCTTTTACTTTTCAAGGGACACAAAGGGGGGGAGGGAGATATTGAAAGGGAAAGAAGGAGAGAAAGAGAGAGAGATGGAGAGAGGGAGGGGAAAGTTCAAAGGTCATCAGGGAGAGAGCGTTGATGCATTCCATTGCTCCCAGCCCACACATACACCCTCCCTGTGCCCTCAGTGAACTCTCTCCCTTGCCCACGTAAGAAAACAAGCCCGCTTTTTCAAATATAACACTCAAACGTTTAAGATGGGAAGTAAATTGGGCGCTAATGTGTGTTTCTTCTCCAAACTATAGAATTAAACTGCTTTGGACAGTGTTTTGCAGCACCAGGACTATTCAGCCGGCGCCAGATGTGTTAATAATCACAAACAAAATATTCTAGTTTTGGTTTTTCGTCCTCTGGTGCAGATATACTACCATCCTGGCAAGATATACTACCATCCTGGCAAGATATATTACCATCCTGGCAAGATATATTACCATCCTGGCAAGATACACTACCATCCTGGCAAGATATATTACCATCCTGGCAAGATATACTACCATCCATTACCATCCTGGCAAGATATACTACCATCCTGGCAAGATATACTACCATCCATTACCATCTTGGCAAGATATATTACCATCCTGACAAGATAAACTACCATCCTGGCAAGATAAACTACCATTCTGGCAGGATATACTACCATCCTGGCAAGATATATTACCATCCTGGCAAGATAAACTACCATCCTGGCAAGATAAACTACCATCCTGGCAAGATATATTACCATCCTGGCAAGATATACTACCATCCTGACAAGATAAACTATCATCCTGACAAGATATATTACCATCCTGGCAAGATATATTACCATCCTGGAAAGATATATTACCATCCTGACAAGATAAACTACCATCCTGGCAAGATAAACTACCCTCCTGGCAAGATATACTACCATCCTGGCAAGATATACTACCATCCTGGCACGCCAAGCCTGGTAAAACAAAACGTTCAGAATTATTTGGAAATAATAACTGACACAAGTTTTGTATGCTAGGGTAATAAAACGTGTCACTTTGCAGAGCCTGAGAAGCTGTAATTAATATTACCATCTCCATCATAAACACTTCAGTAGGTGAATCCCTTCTGGCCTTTCGCCACTAGATGGCAGTGGAAACCCGCAGCTAAAACCAGACGATCTGACGGCCCATACTGACGTCACAGAGTTAAAGGAACAGTTCCCAATTTCTAACCCTATCAATATCTTATATATAAACAGGTTTCATGTCCACGGTTATCCGTCCTTTTCTCCACAGTGCACCACAGTATGCAGTCAAGTGCAATGCAGGACACAACTAATGGAGGACAAAGCTACAATCCTCATTCAGCATAAAAACCACTCCACCGTTTAGCCAAAGCTGACATGACGCTACAGATGCCTGGCACAGAGAATTTGAATGGTCATTTTAGAAATGTATATGGGTTTTTCATATTGTTCATATCATTCTGCTCTCGGAGTTTCGGCAAGCTCCCCGAGCCGCGTCAGCTCCCAGTTGTCGTTGATTAATCGTCGTCGTTAAACCTGCCATTAGTTTAACTTATCTGTAAGAATTCACACCTTGTTCTCAATTCTCGATATGATATGAACGACATGAAAGTATCCTGAAAGCACTGAACGGCAACAATAGCAGCGGTTAGCGCGGGACCCTCACAGCAAGAAGGTCCTGGGTTCGAGCCCCGTAGTAGTCCAACCTTGGGGGTCGTCCTCTGTGTGGAACCGGCTGTACTAACTTGTACCTAGGTGTGAATGTGTGTGTGTGTGTGTGTGTCGGCCCTGTGAGGGTGTCTCCCCGCCTGCCGCCAAGTGACTACTAGCATAGACTCCAGCATCCCCGCCACCCCGACAGCAGGATAAGCGGTTTGGATACTGGATAATAATACTAGTTTTTATTGCTAAATTCATCCTTAATGTTTGCTTGGCGGTGCCATGGTGGAGGCTGTGTTGCAGGAAGTAACACAGCAGGACACAACCTTAACCAACCATTAAAAAAATGGCTGTACATTTTTAAAATGACCACTGGAAGTGGCTATATTAGGGTGCTGTAGCCTCGCGCTAGCTTTGTCTGAGCCGTGGAGTGTCTCTTCACACGGAACAAGGATTGCGGGTTTGTCCTCCATTGATGACGTTGAATCGGAGCCGTGTGTCCGGTGTGGAAAGAAAGGGTGGATGGGGCGTCCGGGTAGTGTAGAGGTCTATTCCGTTGCCTACCAACACAGGGATCGCTGGTTCGAATCCCCGTGTTGCTTCCAGCTTGGTCGGGCGTCCCTACCGACACAATTGGCTGTGTCTGTGGGTGGGAAGCCGGAGGTGGGTATGTGTCCTGGTCGCTGCACTGGCGCCTCCTCTGGTCGGTCGGGGCGCCTGTTCGGGGGGGGCTGCTACGTCCCCCTGGTGAAACTCCTCACTGTCAGGTGAAAAGAAGCGGCTGGTGACTCCACATGTATGGGAGGAGACATGTGGTAGTCTGCAGCCCTCCCCGGATCAGCAACAGGGATGGCTCGGAAGAGCAGTGTACTTGGCCCGATACAACTGGGGAGAAAAAGAGGGACCACAAACCCCCCCCCCCAAAACAAAACAAAGAAACAAAAGAAAGAAAAGGGTGGACGACTGTGAAAGTGAAACCAGCCTATGTATAAAACCCAACTATTCCTTTACCCCCTTTGCTATGGCCTCCCGCACAATATCCCAGTGGGCTGCAGAAGGGGGGACGGGGAAGGGAGGAGATGGGGGGTGAAAAGAGAGGAGGAGAGAGCAGGGTGGTGATGATGAGCATGAGAGAGGCAGAGAGAGAGAGAAAGAGGACTCACCCAACGTGGGAGCACTGAGCGCCATTACGCCATAAAAGGAGAACGGTCCCGTCTCGAACTTCATGTTCTCGTTGCCGGCCTCCACTTCCACCCGTCCCTGACAGAGAGAGAGGGGGGGGGAGAGGGGGAGAGAGAGGGAGAGAGAGAGAGAGAGAGAGAGAGAGAGGGGGAGAGAGAGAGAGAGAAGCTTTAGAAACCAGAACAAAACAAAAACACTCAGACGCTCGCTCGTGTCTCGGGCAACAGAACCGGTCCCGACACCTGGGAACAGCTTGGACAAACCCTGTGGTCCCGTGTCCGAGAGACAAGCTGCTGCACAATCCTGTCTTTCTAAAGCCACGGGGACGTCACCACGACGCACCCCGACACCGTTACACTCAAAAGACTGTCTTCTTCTCTCCTCTTCCACCTTCCGTTCACATCAGGCCACGATCTGAACCGTGACGTGCAGCTTCTGGAAAACGCCGGCTACACTGCATAAGTTTCAGTAGTCGGTTTGTTGTCGCGGAGGTCGGAAACGGAGCCTGATGGTGTATGTCAACGTATGTCCGATATCACCGAGGGCGGTGTGGCGGCGGCCTCGCCTGGCGTCGACTGTGTTGTTGGTGTTGTCGTGTGGGGTGCAGGGGGGGGTGTGTGTCGAGGGTGTGTGGCTGGGAGAGCGGGGGTTGGATCGGCTGAGGGAGCCTGGGTCTGCTGCGTCTGGTGGGCCCGGGGACCACGGCCCTGACCGGGGCTGCACCCGGGGAGGAAGCACCGAGGGCGGTCTGACGGGACGCAGAAGCGGGGCGGGCTAAGCTAACTGCTTAGCTTTCCAGACGAGCGGTACCCGCCGGTGTGGGTGCCGGAGCTTTCCGGACGAGCGGTACCCGCCGGTGTGGGTGCCGGAGCTTTCCGGACGAGCGGTACCCGCCGGTGTGGGTGCCAAACTCTCTCGCCGTTCTCACCGTGAGAGTGGCGAGTCTTTGAAAGTGTGGACGAATTCTCAGGAGACGGTTTTCAGACTGCGGGTCAAGACCCAAAAGTGGGTCACAGCAGGGCGCCGGACATCAACAAGACACACATTTTATCTGGACACAGAATTTACAGAGAAGAAATTAGTGATGCGGCAATACCAGTACCAGTACCAATATCAGTACCAGTACCAGTACCAGTCCGATACAGTCCTCATGTACTCCATCCATCATCCATCATCCAAACCGCTTATCCTGCTCTCAGGGTCGCAGGGGTGCTGGAGTCTATCCCAGCAGTCATTGGGCGGCAGGTGGGGAGACACCCGGGACAGGCTGCCAGGCCATCACAGGGTGGAGACACACACACACACACACACACACACACACACACACACACACACACACACACACGTCACCTGACCTACAGGTCTTTGGACTGTGGGAGGAAACCGGAGCCCCCGGAGGAAACCCACACAGACACGGGGAGAACATGCAAACTCCACACAGAGGACGACCCGGGACGACCCCCAAGGTCGGACTACCCCGGGACTCGAACCCACGACCTTCTTGCTGTGAGGCGACCGCGCTAACCACTGCACCACCCTGCCGCCCCCTCTTAAATTATCACAACACAACTACAACCAACACAGACTATGCGGCCTGTTTGCCTCCCCCACCCGGCTGCCTCCTGGAAAATGGGTTCAACAGTTCTGCACATGCGAGCCGGGTCAGGGTGCCCAGACATTCAAGGCCCAACTGCCCGTCTGCCGAGCTCCTACGCATCAAATGAATGAGTTATGATTGTAGACTGCAATTAGCCACATCATAATAAAACAATTAACTCGTCGTTACTGTCGGGTTGCCTGCTGGTCTCGGCCGAGCGGGGGGGAGGGGGGGGGTCGTCCTCGTAAAACGACTCCGACACAACCGCACCCGATACCCGACGAGACGATCCCTGCTGACGAGGATGGGAAGAGGAGGAGGAGGCGGAGCCAGACAGACGACCCGGCGCGGCAGCCGAGACGCAGACAGACATGTCCACGTGACCTTTGACCTGACAGGGCGAGAAAAACAGCACTAACAGGCACGTGACTTCGATAAGTGCAGACGGCCCAGGCACGACGCGCCGCGCCACGCCACGCCTCGCCACGCTACGCCACGCCGCGCCACGTGGGCGGACCGGTTTTTCGACCTGCTGCACCGCCTGCGCTGCACCACCTGTGCGGCACCGCCTGTGCTGCACCACCTGTGCTGCGTGTGGCCGCATACCGGCCACGTTTGCTGCTTCACTCCTGCACAGAACTGTGTAAAACCACAACAATCTGTTCAAAAAACCCACAACAATTAAAAGAAACCAGAACAAACCCACAAACCCACAACACCCCATCACACCAGAGGCAATGCAACCTTGTGGATTTTTTTTATTGCACATTAAAATAAATCAATCAAATCAGCGTGTAGCCATTATCCTGCAGCTAAATGATCTAGTTAATTAATTCAGTTAATTAACCCTGCAAAACCAAAACTCAGTATGCACTCAGACAACCCCGCACAGAACACTGCTGGCACACAACCACATGCTACACAGACTCAGTAGGGCCTTTTTTTTTAACCCCGCCCCCTTTTTCTCCCCAGTTGTACCCAGCCAAGTACCCCACTCCTCCGAGCCGTCCCGGTCTCTGCTCCACCCCCTCTGCTGATCCGGGGAGGGCTGCAGACAGTGAGAAGTTCCCCCCAGTTCCCCCTCCCCGCCGAACAGGCGCCCCAACCGACCAGAGGAGGCGCTAGTGCAGCGACCAGGACACATATCCACATCCGGCTTCCCACCCGCAGACACAATCAATTGTGTCTGTAGGGAGTCCTGACCAAGCCAGAGGTAACACGGGGATTCGAACTGGTGATCCCTGTGTTGGTAGGCAACACAACAGACCACTACACTACCGGGCCACCCCTCCAGAGATTATTACTTGACTGTGTCTTTGGCTTATTGGAGCAGCACAGTGAAGAGGGACAGGAAAGACTGGTTTGGAGAGTATTGTTGGACTGTGGTCTGACATGACACCCTTACTGGTCTTACTGGTTCAGCCTGCAGGTCACCCCAGTACCCCTTTTTAATACCGGTGACCCATCAACACATCCGAGTCTAACAATTTCGATCTTGATCCCACATAACAACCCAGGATGTTTATCTGAAGGCGTTGTCACAACACCAGATATGTGATCAGACTTCTTTTCAGTAAAACGTGCTTGTGAAGAAAGAAGAGGCAAAACATCGTCTTTCATCACCCGGCCTGCACGACTGAAATACCGAAGACCCGCACACAGGGAGGACATGCACAGACGGACGAACGACAGGGTGGAAAGACAGAGACAGAGAGACACAGAGACAGAGAGAGAGAGAGACAGACAGACAGAGAGAGAGAGAGAGACAGAGAGAGAGACAGAGAGAGACAGACAGAGAGAGAGAGAGAGAGACAGAGAGAGAGACAGAGAGAGACAGACAGAGAGAGACACAGAGAGAGAGAGAGAGAGAGAGAGACAGACAGAGAGAGAGAGACAGACAGAGAGAGAGAGAGACAGACAGACAGAGAGAGAGAGAGACACAGAGACACACAGAGAGAGAGAGAGACACAGAGACACAGAGAGACAGAGAGCGAGAGCGAAATGGAGCGTAAAGCGGGGCGATACAGGAGGTTGGGGGTTGCTGGTGGGTGTTGGGGGATTTGTGGGTTGGGGGTTAAGGAGGCCTGTGTGTTGGTACAGAGCGTTGGCCGGGCCAGGGGCCGCTGGAATGTGTGAACTGCAGCAACAACGCAGCACAGTTAATCCGCACTGTCATCCCTCCATCCATCTCTCCATCAAGCCATTCCCTGGGCCTGGGGGGGAACGCTGCGGAAATAGCAGGGTGTGTGTGTGTTGGGGGTGGGGGTGGGGGTAGCAGTTGGTGTGGTGAAAGGAGGAAGAGGAGAGAAGGTCACGGAGGGAGCAACAGGTTAACATCAGGGAGCTCAATGCATCAGCATGGGAACTTGGAATAATGGCGTTACACTTAAATCTTAGAAAAGCCCAGAGTCAGGGAGTCAGGGCGCCAGTACGAATCCCCATGTTGCCTCCAGCTTAGTCGGGCATCCCTACGGACACAGTTGGCCGTGTGTGAGGGTGGGAGGCCGGATGTGGGTATGTGTCCTGGTCGCTGCACTAGCGCCTCCTCTGGTTGGTCAGGGAGGGCTGCAGACTACCACAGGCCTCCTCCCATACATGTGGAGTCGCCAGCCGCTTCTATTCGCCTGACAGTGAGGAGTTTCACCAGGGGGACGTAGCGCGTGGAAGGATCACGCTATTCCCCCCAGCCCCCCCCCAACAGGCACCCCGACCGACCAGAGGAGGCGCTAGTGCGTCAACCAGGACACATACCCACATCCAGCTTCCCACCTGCCCACATGGCCAGTTGTGTCTGTAGACCAGACTGGTCCTGACTGGCTAACACATCCATCCATCCATTATCTGAACCGCTTATCCTGCTCTCAGGGTCGCAGGAATGCTGGAGCCCATCCCAGCAGTCATTGGGCGACAGGTGGGGAGACACCCTGGACCGGCCGCCAGGCCATCACACAGGGCCAACACACACACACACACACACACACACACACACACACACACACACACACACACACACACACACACACACACACACACACACACACTCACACCTAGGGACAGTTTAGTACCGCCGATTCACCTGACCTACATGTCTTTGGACTGTGGGAGGAAACTGAAGCACCCGGAGGAAACCCACACAGACACAAGGAGAACACACAAACCCCACACAGAGGACGACCTGGTACGACCCCCCAAGGTTGGACTACCCCGGGGCTCGAACCCAGGACTTTCTTGCTGTGAGGCGACTGTGCTAACCACGGAGTCACGGTGCCGCCTGGCTAACACCTATTTCTGCAAAAGTTCCAGGTGGCTCCAAGGTATCTCTCCGTTGGGCACCTTCTGAAGGAACGCCTCCTGGCTGTAGGAACAGAGGTCTTGCCCAGGGAAGTGAATTCCCTCCTTTTTCCATCTCATCGATGTTAAACTCCTTCATCACCCACACTGCCCGGTGGATCACCTGATCAGCTGTCCAGAGCAAAGGGTCGTATGGTATTCCCAGATGGACCTGCTACTTGCGGTAGCCCTCAAGGGCTGCGGCCCAGCGCGCCACCTGCTCCGAGGTGTCATCAGATAGTGCAGAGTGCTCCACAGCGATGAGCTGACCCTCCTCCTCCACCAGAGTCCCCTCCCCTCTTGCTGCATCTGGATCGATCACCACTTCAACTGTCTCCACGGGCTTCACAATTTCCGGGATGTTCAACTTCTCACCTGGTTTGGTAATCATCTGCAGGCTGAGCTGTACTGAGCCAAGTCAGGTCTGCCTTTGCTGCTACCATTATGACAGTAGATGGTACTATCTGCACCTGCTTCTACTGCCTCGTAGATTTGCCTCTTTAGGCAAAGGCGAAGGGAGGGTAACTCCGAATTCAAATCCAAGAAGTTCGCAGCAGAAGAGCCCAATAGATCACGAGCCCTACTGGACCAATGGCACAAACATCAGATGGCATGCAGAGGAACCACTCTGTTGGTCCACGGATGGCATCACTTGACAAGTAAGCTGTCACTGCCGGGCAACCTCTTTATCTACTGAGCCCGTTGCACTACAGTGTACCGCTTAGGAATGGGTTCTGGGGTCCAGAGAGACTCTTAACTACCGTGCAAGGCGTGATATGAGGAGAGCTCGATGGGAAAAGCACTTGCGGGGAGAGCTTGTAACAAACCACCTCAAAACAACATTCGTCTGTGACAAATGTGGACGATATTGTTGCTCTAATGCGGCCTGATGGCCCACAGGGCATGCTTGCCGAGCTTAAACTGCATCATAGTCATCACTGTTCTCGATGGACTGCTGAAGAAGAGATCGTGCCATCTGTCTTTGCCCCTTGATCAAACAGGCTATTGTTATGTATTGGCCAACTAGGTTTGTCCCTTCTGAGATACCGCCATGCTTCCCTTGTGTACCTTGTGTGTTATGGTTACGCGGTTTCCGGGGTTTCGACATGAATACATCTGACCACACAAAATACTCCTCCGTCTCCTGCCTCTTTATTTGAAGTTATACTCAAGTAGAAATAGGAGTATACAACAGCTATGAAGCTGAATGTCCTGTACGCCGATCTCATCCACATCCGAAGATACTTGCACACGAGGCCCAACCAAGCCAGAGGCAACATGGGGACTCGAACCGGCGATCTCGGTGTTGGTAGGCAACAGAACAGACCGCTATGCTACCCGGACGCCTGATCTAATCTAATGTGCTGCTTTTTATCATTATTAATGTCTAGCTCTGAAACATTGGAGAATTGGATTGTCCTCGTTTGACCTCCGGGTGACGCCTGAACATCACTGACTCTCAGCCCGGTTCTGCCACTTCCAGAGTACTGCAAGACCGAGTGGGACTGGTGTGGTCCCGGAACAGGTTTTAGAGGAAACACAAATTAAAAACAAAGCAGTTCAAATAAACCCAGAACTGATGCGTTTTTTGTCTTTTTTTTTCTTCATTTATGGCATGCTGCCCCCCTCCTCCATCACGGGGTCATTCATCCCAACGCAGCCGCCCTAAAAATAACCCCGGCTCTCTGTGCAGCGCGCTCAAAATCAAAGAGAAGCAAACACGGACAAAAATAAGTCTGACTAGAAAGGTAAGAAGAAGACAGAAGTAGGTAAAAGAAAAATACAAATCACATAAAAGAAGGTGTGTAAAAATAACTTTAAAACAAGCGACTTAAAAGATGAAACCGGTTTCGCTGGACTATGTTTATCACCAGGCAACACAACTTTAGAGAGTTGCTGTGTGTGTGTGTGTGTGTGTGTGTGTGTGTGTGTGCCAATAATGCCCCTTTTCCACTACATGGTACCGACTCAACGTGACTCGACTTGCCTTTTTTTCCGTTACTGGAAAGTTCCGGCATTTTGGTAACCGTTACCACTTTTCTGGTACCACCTTTGTCGAGGTTCCACAAAAACGAGCGGGTAGCAAAATCAATGCAGACCTCTGATTGGTCAGAGAAACACGTCACTGTGACATTTTGCATCACTGCATCATCAATGTGCGCTTGGGCCGTCACCCGGCATTTTTAAATACCGACGCGGTGGAAGTGGAGTTGTCTCACAAGCACGTTTTGAAACGGCCTTCAGCCTCTTGTGGAACAACTGTTTTCTCCTACCTGTGGCAAACAGCCGTATGCCCAGGATTAAGTAAAGTATCCCCTCGATGTCCGCCATTGCTCTTGTTTGTTCTTACAATGGTTGCATTGACGATGACGTCACAGCAGTTTAACCAGGCATCGCTATGACGACCAGCTACACTGAGCGGGTACTGTTACGGTAATGGAAAACAGCACAGAAGCGAGTCAAGTTGAGTCAAGTTGAGTCAAGTTGAGCTGGTACCGTGTAGTGGAAAAGAGGCAAAACACAATATGCCCTACTACTATTACTACTACTACTACTACTACCACCTTCGCCTGCGCCCGTTAGGGGGCGCCACAGTGGATCATCCGTTTCCACCTCTTCCTGTCCTCTGCATCTTCCTCTGTCACACCAGCCACCTGCATGTCCTCCCTCACCACATCCATAAACCTCCTCTTTGGCCTTCCTCTTCTCCTCTTCCCTGGCAGCTCCATATTCAGCATCCTTCTCCCAATATACCCAGCATCTCTCCTCCACACATGTCCACACCATCTCCATCTTGTCTCTCTTGCTTTGTCTCCAAACCGTCCAACCTGAGCTGTCCCTCTAATATACTCGTTCCTAATCCTGTCCTTCTTCATCACTCCCAGTGAAAATCTTATCATCTTCATCTCTGCCACCTCCAGCTCCTCCTCCTGTCTTTTCATCAGCACCACTGTCTCCAAACCATACGACATAGCTGGTCTCACAACCATCTTGTAAACCTTCCCTTTAACTCTTGCTGGTACCCTTCTGTCACAAATCACTCCTGACACTCTTCTCCACCCACTCCACCCTGCCTGCATTCTCTCCTTCACCTCTCTTCTGCACTCCCCGTTACTTTGAACAGCTGACCCAGGTGGTGTGTGTCTTCCTCAAACTCAGGTCCTCTACCAAAGGCCCGGGAGTTTGAGGGTTCTGTGCCGTATCTTAGCTGTTCCTAGGACCGCACTCTTCTGGACAGAGACCTCAGATGTTGTTCCTGGAATCTGCTGGAGCCACTCCCCCAGTTTGAGGGTCACAGCTCCTAGTGCTCCTATTACCACTGGGACTACTCTGGATTTTACCTTCCACATCTGATCTTTTGATGGAATGGAATATATCAAGCAGGTGCTGGCTAACCAACCAGACATTGTGGTGGTCGACCAGGAACAGAAGACAGCAGTAGTGATCAATGTAGAAATCCTGAGCGATGGCAACATCAGGAAGAAAGATCACGAGAAGCTAGAGAAATACTAAGGGCCGAAGGAAGAACTAGAACAGATGTGGAAGGTGAAACCCACAGTAGTCCCAGTGGTAATAGGAGCACTAGGGGTTGTGACCCCCCCCCCCCCAAACTGGGAGAGTGGCTCCAGCAGATTCCAGATATATGAATATATATATATATATATGCAGCAAGATTTAAAGGGCTTTTACTGTCTCATAAAGAATTTACCTGACTAACTGGATTATATATATATATATATACCCATTTTCCGAACCACTTATCCTGCTCTCGGGGTCGTGGGGATGCTGGAGCTTATCCCAGCAGTCATTGGGCGGCAGGTGAGGAGACACCCTGGACAGGCCGCCAGACTGTCACACAGGGCCGACATACACACACACCCACAAACATTCATACCTAGGGACAATTTAGCATGGACGAGTCACCTGACCTACATGTCTTTGGACTGTGGGAGGAAACCGGAGCCTCCGGAGGAAACCCACACAGACACGGGGAGAACATGCAAACTCCACACAGGATGACCCGGGACGACCCCCGAGGTTGGACTACCCTGGGGCTCGAACCCAGGACCTTCTTACTGTGAGGCGACCGTGCTAACCAATGCACCACCATGCCGCTATATATATATATATATATATATATATATATATATATATATATATATATATATATATATATATATATATATATATAAAACAGATATATACTATATACAGATATAGATATGTACACACGCACACACACACACAAAGTGAGAGCCGGTCCCAGCTGGGATTTGCAGCAATCCTCATCGTAAAGCTGGTGTTTGAATTAAGCGGAAGGTGTGGTAGGAAGAAGAGAAAGAAAAGAAACAGAGGGAGGAGATTATTGTGAAGGGGAGTGAGAGGACAGAGAGGGCAGAGAGAGGTGTTAAGTCTGCCTATGATTTCTGGTCTGACCAGTTCTCCCTGATCGCCCCGGCTGCTATATTTGACAAAACTACCTGCCTACAGCATTGAGATGGGCCTCGCATTGGGTGTGTGTACAAACACACACACACACACAACATGCAGACACGCGTGTGCGCACGTGCCAGTATAGGTGCATGCATAAACGCACCCACTCTCCCACTCGAACTCTGTCTCTCTTTCACACACACACACACACACACACACACACACACACACACACACACACACACACACACATACACATACACACACACAACAGCAAAGATAAATAAATGAACACAGATGAACATGCTCTCTCACAAACTGACACATTCACACAAAGATACACAAACACTACACACACCCACACAACAAAAGCACTATTTCTATTAATATTATTCCTACAAAACACACACACACACACACACACACACACACACACACACACAAAACACATGGTAATTTTGGTGTCTCTGGCTTAGCTCTCTCTTGGCTTAAGTCCTATTTATCTAGAAGAACACATTGTGTCTGCTATAGTAATACTACATCAAAAGTCTCTGATGTTAACCATGGTGTACCTCAGGGCTCAGTTCTTGGCCCCCTACTTTTCTCTCTTTATATTTCACCTCTTGGCCAAATTATACACAATCATGGAATAACTTTACATTGCTGTGCTGATGATACTCAGCTGTATGTTCCTATAAGGTTATGATCATACTCAAATAACTCATTTAGAGGTCTGCTTGGACAAAATTGGACGTTACTAAACTTTCTGCTTTTATATTCAGATAAAACGGAGATGCTGGTCATTTGCCCTGCTAGACACAGACACTAATTTGATCAAGTGATGATAACAATCGACAACTCTGTGATTTCACCAAGTGTGGTAGCCAAAAATCTTGGTGGTACGTTTGATCCCAGCCTTTCCTCTGATAAGCACATTAAAGAAATCACCGAGACTGCCTTTTTTCACTTACGTAACATAGCTAAAATTCGGTCTTTCCTGTCCATGGCTGACGGAGAGACTCGAAACATGCATTTGTTTCATCCAGACTTGATTATTGTAATGTTGTGTTTTCAGGTCTGCCACGTGCTAGTACTAAAAGTCTTCAGATGGTTCCGAATGCTGCAGCTAGGATCCTAACTAAAACTAGGAAATTTGACCATATTACACCAACTCCTGCCTCCTTTCATTGGCTTCCTATCCATGTTAGATCAGACATCAAGGTGCTTCTGCTGACTTATAAAATCCTAAATGGGCTTGCCCCATCTTACCTGTCTGATCTCATTAAACCGTACAGTCCATCTTGAGCTCTTCACTCTCAAAACACAGGGCTCGTGTGTGTACCCAAAGTTAAAAAGTCAGCTGGTGGCAGCAGGGCCTTTTCCTGTCGGGCCCCGTTCTTGTGGAATAACCTGCCTGCTGCCGTCAGACAATCAGAGTCTGTTGAGTCCTTTAAATCCAAACTTAAAACTCTTTTTGCCTTAACCTACAATTAGTTGTCTTTAAGCTGAGTGCTTCACAACCTGTACTGCATGGCGGGTTGGTTTTCTGTCTCAATTAATTTACCAACCACTGTTCTGCCGACCAGATTATCGAGTATAGATTATTGACTATTGCAAACTGTTCTCTTCTCTCAAATGTCTTTTCTCTCTCTCTGAATGATGTCTTCTCCTTTCTCTTCTGTGTATGTGAATGGTGTGATGTGACTCTCCCCTGTGTGCAGATGTAGTCTGTCCTCCTCCCAGGTCTCCAGGGTGATGGTCGTCACCACGTGGACACTGCTTGGCATTCTCCTCACTTTTTTTTATAATACATCTTATAAATCCATGTAATTTGGTTATCCTGTTACAGTGATATATCCTTCTCTCACTCCGATGTCTGACTAATGTCTGGGTGGCGTAGCGGTCTATTCTGTTGCATACCAACACGGGGATCACCAGTTTGAATCCCCGTGTTGCCTCCGGCTTGGTCGGGCGACCCTACAGACGCAATTGGCTGTGTCAGTGGGTGTGAAGCCGGATGTGGGTATGTGTCCTGGTCGCTGCACTAGCACCTCCCCTGGTCGGCCGGGGCACCTGTTCGGGGGGGAGGGGGAACTGGGGGAATAGCGTGATCCTCCCACGCGCTACGTCCCCCTGGTGAAACTCCTCACTGTCAGGTGAAAAGAAGCGGCTGGCAACCCCACATGCATCGGAGGAGGCATGTGGCAGTTTGCAGCCCTCGCCAGATTGGCAGAGGGGGTGGAGCAGCAACTGGGACGGCTCGGAAGAGCGAGGTAATTGGCCAGATACAACCGGGGAGAAAAGGGGGGGGGCCAAAAACAAAAAACAAAAAAACAAACGATGCAAAATGTAAATCATCAGAAAGTGTCCCACTTTACCCGTTTTCACCCTGTTTAGATATAATTGTGTCTTAATTGGGGTTCATGCTTCTCAACCACCCTATAGAGTTTTGGGTTCACTGACCCTATAAAAAATAAATCTGTGTGGAAACTGTTATATTGCAGTGATATGATCCATAACTACATTGTTAAAACATTTCACCTTTAAACATACAATAACCACACAGTACGGAAACGGGTAGTTTTATGAGTCCGTTATCTTATGCACACACCACATTGTGCTTGGGAAGAAAGTTTGGCAATACTACTTTTACATTGGTGTGTGTGTGTGGGTGTGCGTGTGTGTAGGAGTGTTCTCTCTTCACTTATTATTGTGTGGTGGTGTGTTTGCTAAGACATGTACCATGCCTAGGCTAGGTGGGTCTTGGCCAAAGTTCAGGTGATTGCGTATGAGTCATCAACAGTGTGAATGTGAACTTTATGTCCCGGCAAAAGCCTCCTTTCACCACCTTCTACACGTCCTCTTACGGGCCCGGCTGCATACGGCTGCACACACACCTCACTGGTTGGGTCATTAACCGTGAGATGATATTTAAATTTGTACTATTATACAATTTTATATTATTTTTTTAAAATATTTTTATAAAATAAAATATTTTCATATATTTATTATTATATATATATATTATATATTTAAATATTATAAAATAAAATATTCTTTTAAAATATAAAATTATTATTGTTATAAAAACATTGATATTAAGTTAAATATTATTAAAAACATTTCCCCCCCACAGATCTGACATATCAAGGTGAAAAGTTGTGTTAAAAGTTAAAATAGTGAAGGACGGACAACAAGGGGGCAGAGATTTTCAAATGTGGAGGAAGACGACCTTCAGGTCCATGAACGAAGGAGGACAAATTGAGTCGTTACTCCAATGCTACCTTCAGAAATAAATAATGAGGGAGGGTTGAAAGTGACACTAGAATAGTATCCCTCGTGTCCTATATCGATAACTATCTGGATTGTTTTACTGCTATATCTCTCTTTTCAATAGACCTCTCCTCATCTAACTCTTTTATTGACTTACTCCATTTTTCTTTTGTCATTATTCATTATTATCATTATTATTAATTATATTATATATTATATATTTATATTATATTTATATATAATATATTTATATCATTTATTATTATTATTATTATTCATATTAATGTAATTGACAACCTTACACCAACTAAACATCGCTGCTTAACTGCAATGTATTTGTTATCGTTTTGCGTTGGCAGCAAATGCTTTTGTATTTCCTGCCTATAAAGTCGTCCTGAAGTGAAGTGAGTCTGAAAGTACTGGGATGTGGTCTGGAAGACGGTAAACTAGAGACTGTGAAACAACTCAAGCAGGTCTGAGAGGACAGGAAACGCATTGGGATGAATTGTGAAATTACTGTGACGGGGGGTCGGAGACGGTCAACGTGCCGGCAGGCTGTGGAAGTACTGGAGCGGGGCCTTGAACGCAGCACACGAGCGCTTGTGAAAATACCGGACCGGCACAAGTCCGGCGTCGTGTTCCGGGTTCGGGGGCAGGTTAAGCCGAGGTCAGCTAGCCGCCAGTGTGAAAGATAACTGGAAAAATTAACCCAGAATGCTCTTCAGGCCTGCATGTCTTGCCTGCATGTTGCACGAGAAAGTGTGTAGTCATGTGTGTGTATAGCAGTGCATGTGTGCGCACTTGTGCATGTGTGTGTGTGTGTGTGTGTGTGTGTGTGTGTGTGTGTGTGTGTGTGTGTGTGTGTGAGTGTGTGTGTGTGTAACATCATGTGGAGGTACAGTGGGAGTTGGAGGAATCGCTGTCAGGTTTGTAAATAACTTATAAACACACACATTGGGGGAGCCGTGTGTGAAACCACATACTGTACTGACGCACCCGTCTGTGTCTGTGTGTGTGTGTGTGTGTGTGTGTGTGTGTGTGTGTGAGAGAGATGCCGTGTGGGGTTGTGTCTGTGTTTTTGCATCTGTGAGTTCTAGTGTGTGTCTTTGTCCTGCCAGCACCAGTGCTGAGGGTAGGATCCTGAAGATCGCCATTGCTGCTAAACTTCCTGACACCTGCAGTGATGTGGGGCTGCTGCCATGTTGTCTGAGCTCCATCCACAATGACTCAGCAGTGCTGTTGGGTCAGGAACCAGGACTCGGTTTCCCCCAGCCCACAGCAGTCCAACACAAAGACAAAAACACATCAAACTACAAAAAAACTACAAACACATATACCCAACATATCAACAAAAAAAAATCACTGTCCAAGACAGTGAACGTCAGGATGACTGCCGGAACTGCCGGTCTGCATGGGCTAGCAGTTAGCTTAGCCTGCCCCGCTACCGCGTCCTGTCAGACCGCCCTTGGTGTTATCGTAACTGTCGGTCTGCATGGGCTAGCAGTTAGCTTAGCCTACCCCGCTGCCGCGTCCTGTCACACCGCCCTCGGTGTTATCGTAACTGCTGGTCTGCATGGGCTAGCAGTTAGCTTAGCTTGCCCCGCTGCCGCGTCCTGTCAGACCGCCCTTGGTGTTATCGTAACTGTCGGTCTGCATGGGCTAGCAGTTAGCTTAGCCTGCCCCGCTGCCGCGTCCTGTCACACCAACCTCAGTGTTATCGTAACTGCCGGTCTGCATGGGCTAGCAGTTAGCTTAGCCTGCCCCGCTGCCGCATACTGTCAGACCGCCCTCGGTGTTATCATAACTGCCGGTCTGCATGGGCTAGCAGTTAGCTTAGCCTGCCCCGCTGCCGCATACTGTCACACCGCCCTCAGTGTTATCATAACTGCCGGTCTGCATGGGCTAGTAGTTAGCTTAGCCTACCCCGCTGCTGCGTCCTGTCACACCGCCCTCGGTGTTATCGTAACTGCTGTTCTGCATGAGCTAGCAGTTAGCTTAGCCTGCCCCGCTGCTGCGTCCTGTCACACCACCCTCGGTGTTATCATAACTGCCGGTCTGCATGGGCTAGCAGTTAGCTTAGCCTGCCCCGCTGCCGCGTCCTGTCACACCAACCTCAGTGTTATCATAACTGCCAGTCTGCATGGGCTAGCAGTTAGCTTAGCCTGCCCTGCGTCCTGCCAGACCGCCCTCGGTGCTTCCTCTTGGTGTTTCTCCCACCGCCTAACAAAAAAACCCTGGTAGAACCTAAGTTTCACTTACTGACGTTGTACTACGTAGGTAAAGGTCTTCTACTGGGTTGTTCTGTCCAACACAACAATGTGTCTTCTGTAAACTTCTCACGACCTGCCCCGTCCTTCCTCATCTGCCTGCTGTGGGGAAGACTAGACAGGGAATGCTCAAGTCCGACCCGAACAGAACCGTTAAAATGAGTAACTACGAGAGCCATCATGACTTGGATATTCTCTTCAATACGCCAGACATAACGAGCATCAGGGGGACAAACGGAGCACGCGCGTCTTCAAGATGGCGCCTGTAAGAAGTTGGCGCCCGTGTGTTTGTCATAAAGACGGAGGCTGACCTGAGTTAATGGTTGATCCAGATCCTAACACCTTTATTTGTTCACACAATGGAGAATGTCACTGGCACTATGACACATGTGACTGTGCTCTGCACACACACACACACACACACACACACACACACACACACACACACAATTACAGAGAAGCATGCAAGAATCTGAATCAGAGCCAACAGTGTAACGTGTGTGTGTGTGTGTGTGTGTGTGTGTGTGTGTGTGTGTGAGACCAATGGCCAAGTGTGGGTCTCACATGCTCTGCCCCCTTTCTTTTAGCCCGTCATGGCATTTGACAAGCTCGTGCTTATTCTCCTCTAATTCTGAAAGTGCCGGGCATCCGTCTGGGTAGCCTAGCGGTCTATTCCGTTGCCTACCGACACAGGGATCGCCGGTTCGAATCCCCGTGTTGCCTCTGGCTTGGTCGGGTGTGTCTGTGGGTGGGGAGCCAGATGTGGGTATGTGTCCTGGTCGCTGCAGTAGCGCCTCCTCTGGTCAGCCGGGGCGCCTGCTCGGAGGGGGGGGGGAACTGGGGGGGAATAGCGTGATCCTCCCACGCGCTACGTCCCCCTGGTGAAACTCCTCACTGTCAGGTGAAAAGAAGCGGCTGGTGACTCCACATGTATGGGAGGAGGCATGTGGTAGTCTGCAGCCCTCCCCGGATCAGCAGAGGAGGTGGAGCAGAGACCGGGACGGCTCGGAAGAGTGGGGTAATTGGCCAAGTCCAACTGGGGAGAAAAAGGAGGGGGAATCCCCTCCCCAAAAAAAGTACCTTCTCTGAGTTGACAGGGATGCGTTACGGGAGGGAGAACAGGGGGAACTGTTTGCTGTGTTTTATATCATTCTTATTGGTTGTATGATCTGAAGTGCAAACTATAAAAAAGCACATCATCTGAGTTTTATGGCAATGTGCAACACACATTGAACGCTGTCTAAAATAAAATAAAATAAAATGGAATAAAATAAAATAAAATAAAGGTTGTATCCAGATGAACTGATTCAACCTTCTGTGACATTACATTATGAACATCTTCTCTACAAAGAACGACGGTATTCTGCCCCCCGCTCGCTGCCCTCCGCTCCTCATTTTTAATATCTTGTTTCATGATCCTTTTCACACAACAGAAGGGAGAGGTAATCGTAAAATATCGCTCATCTTAAGCTTTTTATATTAATATTAATCAATCAATCCATCACGTTGCATTTTATATAGTACAATTTATATATTATAATTTATATAGCATAATTTTATATATTTAGTATAAAATATTTTATATTTATTTTATATTTTGTAAATATTTTATATTATATTTTATTTTTCATATATAGAAGTTGCATTTTATATATATACAATATTACTGTTTATATAAATATTATATTAGTATTATTTTTAAAGAACTGCTCCCGTGCTGTGCGTGTATCTTACGTCGGCCGGTCAGGACGTCGTCGGTCCTGTTAACACCCGTAAGATGGACTGCTTGCAAAAGCGTCTTAATTAAAAGTTCGTTTCTGGAGGCATCAGACAGGGACCGGGCTCGGCTCTTACCTCACGAGTGCTGCTTTTCAGACCAGGCTACGGAGGGACATCCCCAAACGTTAGATAAAATATACCCTGCTGAGATTACAGACACTGATATCTGTCGTAAACATAATATAGAAAGAATTTCTAACTTTTCTTTACTATTATGAAATATCCTCAAAGTTTTGGATGGGTCTAGAGTCTGTTTTTTTGTTTTTGTTTTGGAGCTGCTATCTCTGTTTACTCTTTTAGTCTTGACCCTGGGGTTCTGTTTGGTCAAAACGACCCGTTTGAAATTACAACTGCTAACCATAAACGGTGTTAATATCAGTTAATATTAACTAACTGATGACTGCTTATGGCATGAGACGGCCTCATAAAGCGCTTACTTGACTCACTGGATTATTAGTTGATATTGGTAATAAATGCGATAAGGACAAGACATATCGGGTATTTTTAGGTAAATATTACAGTTATACTGCTACATAATCCAGAGGACGCCTGGGTCAACATGACTGTTAACAACACATCCATGCTAGTTAGTGATGAGGGTTAACGATGTTATTTGGGGGCGCCCCGGTGGCTCACCTGGTAGAGTGGTGCCACATAAGACCCTACCACAGCGGCCTGGGTTCGAGTCCGGCCCGGGCCCTTTGCTGCATGTCCTCCCCTCTCTCTCTCTCCCCTGCCCTCCCTGTCTCTCTCTCTCTCGACTATCACTATCTAATAAAAAACCAAAAAAAGATATTATTTGTTACTATGATAATCCAGATGATGGCGCTCTTGAATATCTGATTAATTTCATTACTCTCTATGCAAAGTTTTTCTTAATTGACAAACGGAAATTTTGTAAATCACTACCTGAGCTCTCACCTGTTCTCCTACAGCTGAATTCTCTGCTTAAATCGCTCACTTTATTACAAAACAACACCACACAAAACGTAATAAGCTGTCGAAACATTACCGAACTTTCCCCCGAAACCTCGGACGAATTATGTCCCGATTTGTGTTTATGTGTAGTCCTGCTGTTTTACATCAAATGTCTTTATTCTGAACATGAAGGCAGAAAATGAGCGAGCATAAATAAAACAACAACAAAAACAAAACAACAAATGATCAAAATAAAACCAAAAGAATTCAACAGAAAGAATTCTCAACAGAGAATCCAACAAATATGACGTGTTGTACAAGGAGCAGGAGGAAGTTACCACTAATAATTTCCTGCCTCCCCTCTAACGCTCAGTTAATAAACCTAAATAATATTGCTTTTTGTTTAAAATCCAATGAGAATATCTTTGAGGAAAATAAATACATAAATAAATAAACCTAAACAATAGACTTGGTTTTTCCACACATCGGCGCGTTATTCTCAATATCCATCGCAATAAAACTAACTCAATAAAAAACTATAAAATAAAACAAACAATAAAAGCAGTAAAAACAATAAAACAAAAACAAAAAAGAAAAAATGTTAACGTAATTATCGTATAATGTTTTCATTTTGTGCGCTTCATGATGTGTATTTGTGTCATTGAATTTGATTTGTTTGCGCTGCGGTTGTTTACCAGACTGTTGGGATCTTGTCCTTCGTTACTAAAAGGTGAGAAACAAAAAGATGGAGCGACGGAGGCAGAGGCAATACAGAAAAAAAGAACTGGCAAGACAATTTATTTATTTTGTTAAATATAAATTTGACAGCAGTTTGTCTCATTTGCAGACAGAGTTCTACCTGTTTCTTACTTTTTCCATTTATTTTAATTTTGTTTGTTTACTGTTGTCTTTAATACTGTCATCTCACTGTCACCTGCTTTGGCAACACTGTAATGGAGGCAGCCGTGCCAACAAAGCATCACTGAACTGAACTGAACTGAGCTGAACTGAGCTGAACTGAACTGAGCTGAACTGAGCTGAACTGAACTGAGCTGAGCTGAACTGAGCTGAGCTGAGCTGAGCTGAGCTGAACTGAGCTGAGCTGAACTGAGCTGAGCTGAGCTGAGCTGAACTGAGCTGAGCTGAGCTGAACTGAACTGAGCTGAGCTGAACTGAACTGAACTGAGCTGAACTGAACTGAACTGAACTGAACTGAGCTGAACTGAACTGAGCTGAACTGAACTGAGCTGAACTGAACTGAGCTGAGCTGAACTGATTTGAGCTGAACTGAACTGAGCTGAGCTGAACTGAACTGATTTGAGCTGAACTGAGCTGAACTGAACTGAACTGAGCTGAGCTGAACTGAACTGAGCTGAGCTGAACTGAACTGATTTGAGCTGAACTGAGCTGAACTGAACTGAACTGAGCAGCTGTTCTGACAGAATATAAAATCTGTCGTCACTATGAAACGACACATTCCCTCGTTTTTTGTCTTTTGTTCAAAGCACAGCGGCGAGAGGAAGGCGAGGCCGCGTGACCTCTCAGCGACGCGCTCCGCTGCAGCCGTCATCGGCACACGAGAACGCCGGCCACCAGATATCCACGCCGACTGCGGCGGGTTTTCAAGCTGAGCTCAAATTTCTGCTCTGATTACAAAGGTGACCGACACGGCTGCTTCGCTGCACTTTCTGTCAGAACTGGGTCTGTGTTGCGTCTAAATATGTCAATGTTCCCCCCAAAAACATATGGATGGTTGATGTTTTTGACAATCATCTCTGCAAATTAATAAAATTACTGTTAAGCAGATTAAAGAGCAGTTTTTTTAATTTTATTTTAGATTTAGAATGTTACTTTTCCATAACATGTGATACATTTTAATGTAATGTAATTTCACATAACATGTCGTTATGCATGCTCATTAATCCAGGTAAGGAAATCACAGAAAGCGGAGTCAGTTCATCTGGACACCACGTTAACTGAGAGAAACGTTTGATCAGCATCATCTAAGTGACCTCTTCAGTCTCACCTGACTGCAGGTACCCCACCCTTATAAACTATACAGTGACTGCAGGTGTCCCCACCCTTATATACAATACAGTGACTGCAGGTGTCCCCACCCTTATACACAATACAGTGACTGCAGGTGTCCCCACCCTTATAAACAATACAGTGACTGCAGGTGTCCCCACCCTTATAAACTATACAGTGACTGCAGGCGTCCCCACCCTTATAAACTATACAGTGACTGCAGGTGTCCCCACCCTTATAAACTATACAGTGACTGCAGGCGTCCCCACCCTTATAAACTATACAGTGACTGCAGGTGTCCCCACCCTTATAAACAATAGTGACTGCAGGTGTTCCACCCTTATATACAATACAGTGACTGCAGGTACCCCACCCTTATAAACAATACAGTGACTGCAGGTGTCTCCACCCTTATAAACTATACAGTGGCATAACAACCCAAACCAGCGATCGGTTTCATATGCAAATTGCTGTGACTTGTGTACAATTCACAGAGGATTTGGGAATGGAGTTCAAGTATCTCGGGGTCTTGTTCACGAGTGAGGGTAGGATGGAGTGGGAGATTGACAGGTGGATTGGTGCAGCATCAGCAGTAATGCAGACGTTGTACCGGACCGTTGTGGTTAAAAGGGAGCTGAGCCAGAAGGCAAAACTCTCAATTTACCAGTCAGTCTTGGTTCCAACCCTCACCTATGGTCATGAGCTTTGGGTAGTGACCGAAAGGGTGAGATTGTGGATACAAGCGGCTGAAATGAGTTTCCTCCGTAGGGTGTCTGGGCTCAGCCCTAGAGATAGGGTGAGGAGCTTGCACATCCGGAGTGAGCTCGGAGTGTCAAAAGGAGCCAGTTGAGGTGGTTTGGGCATCTGATTAGGATGCCTCCTGGGCGCCTTCCTTTGGAGGTTTTCTGGGCCGATGGCAGCGTATACATGCCAGAGTAAATCCATCCCCTACCGCGTTATCTAGGTGTGTTAGTCCCACTTCCAGAAATTCGATTTAGTACAATTTTAGTCGGACTAACACAATAAATCCACTTTTTCTAGCATCATGTAAACGTAGCCACAGGGTCTAACGTGCGATTAAAGTCGCCAGCTATTATACATCGCCCAGGGAGATTTGAAACAGCCAGAAACAGATTATTATAAAATGTAGGATCGTCTTCATTTGGGCCATACACATTTATTAGATTTATATTTTCAAATAATGAAGTACCCTGGACCATGATATAGTACCTACCATCAGGGTCCTTAACTATATTCTGGATGTGTAGTGGGCCAGACTTATGAATCAGCATCATAACCCCTCTTAGCATGGGTGGTAAAGGGGGCAGACACCACCCGGCCCTGCCGTCTTCTTCTTATTTTGGAGCTATCCCCACTCAGCAGATGGGCTTCTTGCAAGAAAATTATTTTTGATTGCAGCAGTTTTATCCTGCTCATCACTTGCTTCAGCGTTGTAGTTTTTCTCAAACCCCTGCAGTTCCACGAGGTACCGTTTACCCTCTAACTATGACACATTCGTAAAATATGTCCTCAAGAACGGTTTTGGTAAAATACATTGAGGAAAACAGGCCCACAGAGCAAAAAAAACCAAAACACCACCCCAAATCCATGTCCACTGAAAACCCCCTCCTCTCCCACTCTATAACTACCGCTTATGGGCAAAATGGCCCACGTAGTACGAGGAACCGTCTATCTCTCACTGTCAGTTATTCCCTTCTCTTTAGCTCTGCTTTAACCGAACGCTAACTAACCTCTTAAAGTTTGTAAAAATGAAGTATGTCATATTTGCAACCTGATTTGCAAATGCAAATGTTTGCATTTGACAGGAGGTGGAGCTGGAGGTGGCAGAGCTGAGGATGCTAAGATCTTCATTGGGAGTGATGAAGAAGGACAGGATTAGGAGCGAGCGAACAAGTATATTAGAGGGACAGCTCAGGTTGGACGGTTTGGAGACAAAGCAAGAGAGACAAGATTGAGATGGTTTGGACATGTGTGGAGGAGAGATGCTGGGTATACTGGGAGAAGGATGCTGAATATGGAGCTGCCAGGGAAGAGGAGAAGAGGAAGGCCAAAGAGGAGGTTTATGGATGTGGTGAGGGAGGACATGCAGGTGGCTGGTGTGACAGAGGAAGATGCAGAGGACAGGAAGAGATGGAAACAGATGATCCACTGTGGCGCCCCCTAATGGGAGCAGCCTAAAGTAGTAGAAGAAGCAGTAGTAGTAGTAGTAGTAGTAGTAGTAGTAGTAGTAATATTTGCAACCTGTACACAACAGTCAAATGGGTAGACAACAAGTAATCACATGCCTGGAACCCACGCTGACGGATGGAGAAAATACCAAAGGACTCGAATAATACAGATGCTGGCCATGTAAAGTCCGTGATGGGTTGAACGTTGAAGCATTATTTCAATTTTATTTATTTTTATGTATATTGTATCTATATTTAAATCTAAATATTTTCATTCATTTATTTTATAAGATTTTATTTATATTTAAATAAATATACCTATATTTATATTTATTTATATTTAGAGTGTATTTTATTTATTTATTTATTTATTTATAGTGGTATTTTCATGTCACCTTTTAGT
>JAJHIY020001827.1:590000-607500 GCA_022114975.2 Lampris megalopsis | reverse complement strand
ATGATCCCAGGATTACTGGCCCTGGTTAATGACTGTTTGGGGACAATGACATAACCAGCGTATGGGAAGTGAAGAATGTGTGTGTGTGTGTGTGTGTGTGTGCAGGAAAGCGAAGAAGCCAAGCAGGGAAAGACAAAGGAATGAGTCACGTATTCCCATCTGCCTGTGATGTGAGCGCTCATTTATATGTACACAAAGTGTATTTAGTGGATATACACAGAGCCCGGCAATGTGTTTGTTGTATGTCTTCAGGTGTGCAGTCAGACAGGGACGGCTAGACACTCTCTCTTGTGCGTGTGTGTGTGAGTGTGTGGTATTAGCACCCTGACAGCTGACTGACGGCAGGCCACCACAGTGCCCCCCCCCCCCCCAGCCAGCCCCCTTCCCCTCAGCCTTACATAATAGGGATCAATTAGCGAAGAGCAGGCCCTCAGAGGCCTCTTAAGCCCATCTTTCTTCCGTCCCTCTGGTTCTATATTTTGCTCACACCAAGGTCACAGCTGTCTAAAACCCCACTTGCTCCCTTCTCTCCACTCATCTCCATCCTCGCTCTCCTCCTCTTCATCTCGCCCGACCCCTCTCTCTTCTCCGTCTTAGGGGTCTGCCATTCTGAGTTGGAGACCAGCTGAAGCTGCCGTGTGCAGATTTAAAACGGACTCTTGGCTGGAGTAGCAGAATGACCTGTTATATGGATTTCTCCAATCCGGATGATTTCTAACATAGTTCACTTCGATCACACCCAGATCACTGCATATGGATCAGAATAACGCATCTACTACTACTACTACTACTACTACTAGTACTACTACTTTCAGCTGCTCCCATTAGCGGTCGCCACAGCAGATCATCCGTTTCCATCTCTTCCTGTCCTCTGCATCTTCCTCTGTCACACCAGCCACCTGCATGTTCTCCCTCACCACATCCATAAACCTCCTCTTTGGCCTTCCTCTTTCAACTCTGCCACCTCCAGCTCCACCTCCTGTCTTTTCATCAGTGCCACCGTCTCCAAACCATATAACATAGCTGGTCTCACAACCATCTTGTAAACCTTCCCTTTAACTCTTGCTGGTACCCTTCTGTCACAAATCACTCCTGACACTCTTCTCCACCCACTCCACCCTGCCTGCACTCTCTTCTTCACCTCTCTTCTGTACTTCCCGTTACTTTGGACAGTTGACCCCAAGTATTTAAACTCATATGCTTTCATCAGCTCTACTCCTTGCATCCTCACCATACCACTGTCCTCCCTCTCATTCACGCCTATATATTCCGTCTTGCTCCTACAGACTTTCATTCCTCTCCTCTCCAGTTCATACCTCCACCTCTCCACCACCTGCTCCCTACTCTCACTACAGATCACAGTATCATCCACAAACATCATAGTCCATGGAGACGCCTGTCTGATCTCGTCCATCAACCTGTCCATCACCAGTGCAAACAAGAAAGGGCTCAGAGCTGATCCTTGATGTAATCCCACCTCCACCTTGAACCCATCTGTCATTCCAACCACACACCTCACACTTCCCTCATACATATCCTGCACCACTCCTACATACTTCTCTGCCACTCCTGACTTCCTCATACAGGATCAGAATAAGGCATGCGAGGCTTTATTAGCTAAAATAATGATAATAAAACATTGTTCTTTGTCACCTCTAGTTGATGCCCTAGGTGGGTGCCTACATCACCTATGCATTTGACTGTCACTGTAGCTGAGGCTGTTGACCTGCAGCAGCCCGGCATGAGGCCAAATCTGGCTCTTTAAAACGTGGCCAGTGGCCAGCTAATCTCCTTACACTTAGACTTAGACTGCTTTTATTGTCATCGCCTCATCTACATGTCTCATACATACAAGGGAACGAAATTACGTTTCACAGGAACCACAGTGCCACATAAAAACAAATAACACGCAATAAATATTAAAAACAAAGACCTCTGTGAGGTCCTCTAGCACTGAGTGTGATGTCCTGAAAGATGGCGGCATGAATTCACATTTGTGGTGGCCTCACCCAGTACCGTCCATGCAGTCTCTTTGTCCACATCTAAGTTTTGTCTTAATTTGATGGCTGGGAGAGTGGGACAGGCTAAGCTAACTGCTAGCCCATGCAGACCAGTGGTTCCGACAACACCGAGGGTGGTCTGGCGACAGCCTCACCTGGCGTTGACTGTGGAATTTTGATGCCGTCGTGAGGAGTGCGGGGAGATGTGTCGAGGGTGTCTGGCTGGGAGAGCTTGGTCTGCTTCGTCTGGTGGGGCCGGGGACCACGGCCCCTGCCTGGAGCTACGCCCGAGGAGGAAACACCGAGGGCGGTCTGACAGGACGCGGAAGAGGGGCGGGCTAAGCTAACTGCTAGCCCACGCAGACCGGCGGTTCCAACAGTCATCCTGGGTTGAGTTCGTTCCCTTGGACAGTGATTTTTTGTTTAGTTTGGATATGTGTGTTAGTTTGGGTATGTGTGTCCTTCTAGTTTTTGGATGTGTTGTTGTCTTTGTGCTGTACTGCTGTGGGCTGGGGGAAATGGCATTTCGCTTCATTTCATGTGCGCAAGTTCATGAAGTGAAATGACAAATAACGTGTTCCTGATTCCTGTTGTCCCTTGGCCAGGTGAGACTCGATGTACTGCTGTCGCTCTGTGAGTGCTGATGCATTCCTACACCAAATGTCAGCCAGACAGACCGCAGCACGTTTACGGTGCCCTGGGGTGGCAAACTCCCAGTTCCGATGAACAGGCAAGCATGCAGCATGCACAGACATTCAATACACAACCACACACACACACACACACTTAGGCAAATACCCACACGGACTGCTTTATCGACAGTTCTGGGACCCCCGTAGAGGGGCTGGGGCTGAGCACGCCCACAGCCATCTGTCACAGGTAGTGGTTTAGAGCTGCTGCCAGGCCGCTGAGCTGCGTTCAATGGCCTGGTCTTCCATAAGTGTTGTAGCTCAATGCTGTTAAGCCACAGACACACTTGGAGAGGGGATGACTTGCGCAACAAGGCGCTTTAAGACAAATCAAACTGTGACCTCACCATGAACTGACAGGTGTGCAGGGGGAAGGAGGGCGAGACGGCACAACAGCGTCAGAAAATCTGAGCGAACGAGCGAGAGATGAAGGGACGTCTCTTTCTCTCTCGTAATCCAAAATCTCGCTGCGCAGGATTTCTCTGAGGGGAACTTCGGCAGATATGTTTGGAGCCACTGTGGCATTGCATTGTGGGATGGATAGTGAGGAATAATGCAGATGCTATCTTAATGCAGCCTTTGTTATCAATGCATGACTGTTAAAGGCTTAAAATAATAAAAATAGTAATAATTAAAGTAGTCACAAACCTATGACAAGCCACACACACACACACACACAAGCACAGTAAAAAGTACCTGCAGGATGAGGACGAAGTAGTCGACGGCCTTCCCTCGCTGGTAGACATAGTGCTGCGGCGAGCGCTTGTCACTTTCATTGAACTTGATCTCCTGGATCACGTCTGGGTGGCGCAGGATCCGCAGCAGCACCTTGTCCGAGATCTGCGACGGGTTGAACAAGCTCACCTCTGGAGGTAAAGTGGAAAGGGAGAGAGAGAGAAGGAGGTTTTAGAATTTGATGCTGTTAAATCAAACAATTTACAACAAAATGGATGTAAAAACTGCGGCCGGTTAGCTCAGTTGGTTAGAGTGTGGTGCTAGTAATGCCAAGGTCGCGAGTTTGATGGGTGGTACGGTGGCGCAGTGGTTAGCATGGTCGCCTCACAGCAAGAAGGTCCTGGGTTCGAGCCCCGGGGTAGTCCAACCTTGGGGGTCGTCCCGGGTCGTCCTCTGTGTGGAGTTTGCATGTTCTCCCCGTGTCTGCGTGGGTTTCCTCCGGGTGCTCCGGTTTCCTCCCACACTCCAAAGACATGTAGGTCAGGTGAATCGGCCGTACTAAACTGTCCCTAGGTGTGTGTGTGTGTGTGTGTGGGGGGGCTTTGATAGACTGGCAGCCTGTCCAGGGTGTCTCCCCGCCTGCCACCCAATGACTTCTGGGATAGGCTCCAGCATCCCCACGACCCTGAGAGCAGGATAAGCGGTTCAGATAATGGATGGATAGATGTAAACACTCACCACCTGCACACACACACACACACACACAACCAACCAAGCAGCTGAACATACCAACCTGTACAGTGTCGAACAAAGAGGGGGAAAAAAAGAGAAAAACTGCTTTCAAACAAATAATTCATCAATGGTGAGTTGCGTTTGGTTTCATGTGCATATTAGAGTCAACCTAGTCGAGGGACATTTGTAACAACAAAAAAAAGAAAAAAGAAAAAAAAAGGCGTATGTACCCAACAACACCAAGGACAAAGCCATGCTGACAATGAAACCATGAGGAGTTCCACCCTATGCAAGGTACAGTGACGGGTGCAGCGTATTTGACCAAGAATTCACAGTCGTTGTCGACAAAGCAAACAGCAATCTGCCGTCATTCTGGCTTTACTGTGGAGCCGACAAGTTCACATGCCTTGGTCTCAAAGCAGGGCTGGGCAACAGCATTGTATCACCATGACATTCACATGTTGTCAAATCATATTAGATGAATTGTTGCCTGAATTAGGAATAATGAGAATTTATTACCACCAAGCCATCCGGTCCTTGTAGTATAACCAAAGTGAGAGCTGTGTCCGCATTCTCGGCACAAAGTCAAACACGTTTTCGGTGGGTGTCGGACTCCGCCAAGGTTGTCCCTTGTCCCCAATTCTTTATTTGTGATATTCAAGGACAGGATCTCAAGGCGCAGCCAAGGTGAGGAGTGTGTCCGTTTTGGGAACCTCAGAATTGCATCTCTGCTCTTCGCAGATGATGTGGTTTTGTTGGCTTCATCAGAACGTGACCTCCAGCGCGCACTGGGGCGGTTTGCAGCTGAGTGTGAAATGGCCGGGATGAGAGTCAGCACCTCCAAGTCTGAGGCCATGGTTCTCTACCGGAATATGGTGGATTGCTCCCTCCGGGTTGGGGATGAGTTGTTGCCTCAAGTGAAGGAGTTCAAGTATCTCGGGGTCTTGTTCACGAGTGAGGAGAGGATGGAGCGGGAGATTGACAGATGGATTGGTGCAGCATCAGCAGTTATGTGGATATTGTACAGGACGGTTGTGGTGAAGAGGGAGCTGAGCCAGAAGGCAAAGTTCTCAATTTACTAGTCAATCTTCGTTCCAACCCTCACCTATGGTCATGAGCTTTGGGTAGTGAGCGAAAGGGTGAGATCGCGAATACAAGCAGCTGAAATGAGTTTCCTCCGTAGGGTGTCTGGGCTCAGCCTTAGAGATAGGGTGAGGAGCTCGGACATCCGGAGGGAGCTCGGAGTAGAGCCGCTGCTCCTTCGCGTCGAAAGGAGCTAGTTGAGGTGGTTCAGACATCTGATTAGGATGTCTCCTGGGCGCCTTCCTTTGGCAGTTTTCCAGGCACGGCCAACTGGGAGGAGACCTCGGGGTAGACCCAGAATTCGCTGGAGGGACTACATGTCTAATCTGACCTGGGAACGCCTTGGGATCCCCCAGGAGGAGCTGGAGGACGTTGCTGGGGAGGAGGGATGTCTGGAGTGCCCTACTTAGCTTGCTGCCACTGCGACCTGACCCCGTAGAAGCAGCTGAAGATGAACGAATGAATATATAAACACTTTTGCTAAAAGAAACACTCAACGGTATGGAAAGTGCTCAACAAATAAGGAGCAAAATAATCCAGTTAGTCAAGTAAATTCTCTATGAGACAGCACAAACCTGTTTCATGCTATAAGCAATCATCAGCTGTCAATGAAACTACTCGAGGAAAGGACATACCATCTACTTCCACGTCATGCACATCACGTGCACATTGTCCAATGGGGAAGGGAGATGTGCAACGTACAAAAATGTCAAAAACACGTGATCACTAACGGTCCAATTTGGGTGGGGGGTATTTGTCTATTGTCATGATTTATTTGTAATTACAAAATAGGTGCTTATATCTATGTCTGTGTAACCCACATAATTACATGTACCCTGTGACGTATATAAGTTCCACGAGTAGCCTCTAGGAGGCACACGAGCTACAGAGTTTAAACCATGCAAACAACCATCGACAATAGAGAAGAGAAATACGGATATTTAGAAATACGGACAACTTTGACTATGGATACCTGAATTATTGATATTTGAACTACGGATATTTGAGCTACAGGACATTTGAACTACGACAAAAAAGATCCCTCACACGAAGCTTCCTTGGTGAGCCGCTAGCCAAAGCTAAAAAGTAAACAGCTTTCTGTGTTCCATGTAATCATAGCCATTTACGTAGGATATCTTGATTTTATCCAAAGACAGATGATCTCCCGTTGAAGGAAGAAGGAAGACTCTTTTCTCTTGTGTTTTGTACGCTGCTGGAATCCTGACTGGTTTTTTAGTACCCCGAACAACCCCCCTTGCTACACCCTTTTGGAACCCTTGGATACCCCCTTTGGATTGCCCCCATCATCGCCCTGGATTTGGATTCATCATCATCGCCTCTACATTAACTTGCCCCTGTGATTGTGGTAGGATCTGGACATTGCACCTTGCACAGATTGGAAGACTGAATCATTCCCCCTTTTCTTTTCTTTATTATTTTCTTTGAGTGCACTCATACTTTATTTTGGATTATTTTCTTTAATTTGTTAGTGTAGAATATGGCTGCATAAGTAATATATTAGAAGGGTATAAAATAGAATATAGATAGATATAGACAATAAATAGAATATTAGGAAGAACTTTTAAAAAGTATAATAGAGTAAAATATATATATATATAACACATCTAATTTAGTATTGATATTGAAATAACTTTACTTTGAACTGTTGAAATAAATTGGTTTTTTTATTGTAAACTATACCCACGAGTGTGTGTGTTGTCTTTGGGGTGAGTACTAGAATCCGGTCTAGAAAAAAACCTACACCAATCTCCACTGAACTTAGACATTAGACTGTAAACTGTCCCTGCGCAAGCATAGGCCCATTCCCCTGTCGTGCAGGTTACAGAAAGTTGGCGAGCCAGCCAGGAGATTGGTTAATTAGCGTTTCAGGCCATATACTACCCCACTGACCACACCTCTCTATAAAATACTTGATTATATATATTTTTATTTTGAAAATAACACAGTCAATATGGATCTTTGCAATCAGTATAAAGTCCATGGACAAAACTGCTTATTAGTTGAAGGTGTCAATGAAATGAGCTCTGCCGAAACGATAATAAGCTTCTTCGAACAACATGGGAAGATCTCATCCTGCATCAGAGTTGTGGATGAGCCCAACCAACCTAATGGTAGGGTAATAATAGAATTTGAGTGTGAAAAGTCAATCACCAGGATAACCCCAGATACCCTTGGCCTTATACCTAGCCCTGTTGATCCAACTACTCTATGGAATGTCAGAACAATTAGACAAATATGTCAAGAGGAAATAGGCAAAGACTTAGCCCAGCAATATCTCGAAGAACTCAGCGCTATTGGTGGTAGTGCCATGTCAGGCTATGCCTCCATCTTAAAAAATGAACTGAGGCGCATTCGGTCTACAGCATCACAGAAAACTGACAACACGTCTTTACCGGAACACAGCCCTATGCAAGACACTAAGCCTAGCATTGATGTTGAGCACACGCCTAGCATGACCCAAGAATGTAACAGACGGCCATCTATATCTGACATTCACCGTGCTCCAACCACACACTCATCCATGCGTAATTCAATGAGCCTTGAAGAAGACATCATTAATCCCCCGAGCATCCAGAACGTAGTAGTAGAACATGTTATTAAGAATGAGTCAACACAACCATACAGTAGCCCAAGTAAAATTCGAACCTTCTCAGGTAGGCTTCCAAAGCCAAATGGGGAAGTAGATTATGAAGCTTGGAGAACTCAAGTTGAGCTGCTTCTAAGTGACACCTATGTCACCGATTCACAAAAAATCAGAAAGGTTCTAGAGAGTTTGGTTGGTCCAGCTTCTGACATGGTGAAACCGCTTGGTGTTAATGCAAACCCTGTTGCGTACGTAAACCACATCGAATCAGCCTTTGGAGTCGTAGAAGATGGAGAAGAGCTTTTTGCTGCATTCTTGAGTGCAAACCAGAATTCTGGAGAGAAGCCATCTGATTATTTATTCAGACTTCAGACCCTCCTCACTAAAGTCATCTCTAGAGGGGGAGCTTCACTTGTAGATTCAGAAAAACACTTAATAAGACAGTTCTGCAGAGGATGCTGGGACCACTCGTTGATTTTAGGTCTTCAGCTTGAACAGAAAAAAAATAGCCCACCCTCATTTCCTGAATTGCTTCATCAGCTTAGGACAGAAGAAGGCCGTCGTTCAGCTAAACTAGATAGGATGAAGAAACATCTAGGGAGCTCAAAAGCTTCAGTGCATGCCCACACTGTTTATGGAATCGAAGCCCCAGCCGAAAACAAAAATGAAGACACACAGAAACTCCGCGATGAGGTAGCTGAGTTAAAGAAACAAATTGCAACCCTGTCCATCAAGGAAGAACCACAGCCAAACAGAACTCAGATTGAAACCAGCTGCATGGTCATGAATGCCTCCACACCTCGAATTTACACGCCTCGTTTTCCCAAGCCATGGTTCTGCTTTAAATGTGGTGGAGATGGTCACATTGCTGCCCACTGTGTGAGTGCCCCCAACCCCGCTCTTGTCCATCAAAAGAACACCAAGCTGAGACAAAAACGTGAAGCTCACAGGAATACGCATACCCTCACCTCCATGCCTTTAAACTAGTAGCAGCTCCTGTTTCGGGACGTTCAGGAGCTAAGTACCAGCATAACAGTCCCAAACCCATTAATGATATTATGAATAGAACCCAGACAAGAAAAAATAGATACAGACAAAGATACCAAAATAGCCTATCCCTTCCCTGTGAACTTGTAGGGCCACGCTGCACTGCATCTGTCTCCATTGAAGGAATAGAATGTGAATCAATCCTTGACACCGGTTCCCAAGTAACAACCATTTCAGAGACATTCTACTTGAACCACTTATCGTTCCTCCCCATCCAGCCCATTCAGACTCTTTTCCAGATAGAAGGTGCAGGTGGCCAACATGTTCCTTACCAGGGTTATATCCAAGCCCTCATCTCCTTCCCCAGCAGCATCACTGGCGTAGCTGAACAGGTCTCTTCATTAGTTCTCATTGTGCCAAATTGCCATTTTAACACTCAGATTCCCCTATTGATTGGAACCAATGTCCTTGACAGATTATATGAAGGTGGCATAGAAAAGCATGGAAGAGAATTCTTACAAAGGCCCAATATCAATAGTGACTGTATCTTGCTGTTCCAGCATGTTGCCCTAAGTCATCAGGAAGAGATTTCAGCCAGTCATGTTAAGTTGCATGGACGCCATCCTGTCACCATTCCACCAGGAAGAAAAGTGTCTGTCTTTGGAGATGTCAGAGTGAAGAAACATTTCCCACGTTCCCTTTTCGTGGTCGAATCCCCTGAAACCGTTTCCTTACCTGGTGGAGTGTTCGTTGAAAATTCCTTGATAGAAACTCCACTTCGATCTTTAAACAAGATTCCTGTCATTCTCAGAAATGTGACTGATCGTAGAGTCACACTGCATCCAAGGCAGGTGATAGCTGAAATGATGGTAGCACAGTATGTGATGCCGTCTGAATCCCAAAATATGACTGTGCCTGACATCCCTCAGTCTCAGAGTAACACCACCAACTTTGATTTGGAAGATTCCCCCATTCCAGAAGAGTGGAAAAAACGGATCACACACCAGCTGAACAGCATGCCAGAGGTGTTTGCTGTTGATGACTTGTCTCATGGTCATACGACTGCAGTAAAACATCGCATCCGACTCCAGGATGAGGCCCCTTTTAGAGAGCGACCCAGACCCATTCATCCCTCTGACAGAGAAGCTGTCAAACAACACCTAAGAGAGCTGCTAGACGCTGGAATTATTCGCGAGTCAGGTTCTCCATTTGCTTCCCCCATTGTAGTTGTCAAGAAGAAGAATGGTGCAATAAGACTCTGCATAGATTTCAGGAAGCTGAACATGAGAACGATCAAAGATGCCTATGCTCTCCCCAACATCGAAGACACCTTCTCTGCTCTTAGTGGAGCCAAATGGTTTTCTGTCATGGATCTGAAGTCAGGCTACTATCAAGTAGAAGTTGCAGAGGAAGATAAGCACAAGACCGCTTTTGTCTGCCCTCTAGGCTTCTATGAGTTTAATCGTATGCCCCAAGGTGTGACAAATGCACCAAGCACCTTTCAGAGACTGATGGAGAAATGTGTTGGAGACCTGCATCTCAATGAAGTACTAGTATTTCTGGATGACCTGATTGTCTTCTCTGACACACTAGAAGAGCACGAGGCCAGATTGATGAAAGTGTTGAACCGGCTCAAAGACTATGGCCTAAAGTTGTCCCCTGAAAAATGCCATTTTTTCCAGACTTCTGTTAAATACCTTGGCCATGTTGTAGATGCCAATGGAGTCCACACAGATCCAAGCAAAGTCTCTGCTTTGAGAGAATGGCCTCAACCCACCAACAGAAAAGAGCTCAAATGCTTCCTAGGATTTGCTGGATATTACCGACGTTTTGTGGAAGGGTACTCTAAAATAGCAAAGCCATTGAATGCTCTAACTGCTGGCTATGTTGCTCCAAGGAAAAGAGGGAAGATTTACAAGAAGGACAGGGTCAAGACTTCCATCAATCCCACCTTACCTTTTGGAAATGAGTGGACTGAAGAGTGTGACGTTGCTTTTAGAACTCTCATAGATAAACTGACTTCGGCCCCTGTTCTTGCCTTCGCCAATCCCAATCTTCCTTACGTCCTGCATACTGATGCCAGCTGCGATGGTCTCGGTGCTGCGCTCTATCAGGAACACGATGGGAAGCTGAGGGTTGTAGCTTATGCCAGCAGAGGACTATCCAGAAGTGAACAAAACTATCCTGCCCACAAGCAAGAGTACCTCGCCTTGAAATGGGCCATCTGTGAGAAATTCCATGATTACCTCTATGGAACAGAATTTCAGGTTTTAACAGACAATAACCCCCTAACTTATGTGTTGACCACAGCAAAGCTTGATGCAGCAGGACATCGCTGGTTAGCCGCTCTGTCAACCTACAGATTCACCATAAAGTATAGGGCTGGGATCAGCAATCAAGATGCCGATGGGTTGTCCAGAAGACCCCAGAGTCCGTCAGAAGAAGATGAGGAGTTCAAGCAGGAGAAAGCGAGGATAGAAGAGCTGAAGCAAAGGGTTTTGGATGGAGAAAGCAAAACTGTTTCTGGTGACATGCTGTCTGCTTTATGTCAACGCCACTCTGTGACCACTTTGGCTGACTATTTGCAGCCAGAACTCCCCATTCTTGCTGAATCCTTAGCTTTAGATGCTTCTGCCATCCCTGATGACTTTGTGTTCTCTGGACAAGGCACCCTCCCTGGAATGACTCACAATGACTGGTATCAGTCTCAAAGACAGGATCCATCTATCAGACGTGTGATCAGTTTCATTCAAGGAAACCGAAAACCCACTTTTCAAGAGATGTCCTCTGAACTGTCAGAAGTCAAGCTGCTCCTTAGAGAATGGAATAGACTAGAGCTTATAGATGGAGTACTGTTCAGGAAATGTCTTGATCGTGGGAATCAGATCTATCAGCTGGTGCTGCCTAGTAGCCACAGAGAAAGAGCATTGCAAGGCCTTCATGATGAAGTCGGTCATCTTGGCGCTCAGCGTGTCCTTCATCTTGTTCGTTCCAGATTTTTCTGGCCAAAGATGTTTCAGTCTGTTGAACAGAAGTGTAGGACTTGTGAAAGATGCGTGAGGCGGAAAGCCAATTCCCAGCATGCTGCTCATATGGAGAATATACAGACCAGTTATCCCCTTGAACTGGTGTGTATGGATTACCTCTGTATTGAGCCTGATAGTAAGGACACTAGAAACATCCTCGTCATCACGGATCACTTCACCAAGTTTGCCGTTGCCATCCCCACGAAAGACCAAAAGGCGAATACGGTTGCCAAAACACTGTGGGAAAACTTCATTGTACAGTATGGTTTTCCAAGTCGCCTTCTCAGTGACCAGGGGAGAGATTTTGAATCCCACACCATCAAGGAGTTGTGCTGTCTGATTGGAACCGAAAAGATCAGAACCACGCCATACCATCCACGTGGAAACCCTGTCGAGAGATTTAACAGGACCCTTCTCAGCATGCTCGGGACACTAGAAGACAAGGATAAATATCATTGGAGGGACTTTGTCAAACCGCTAGTCCATGCATACAATTGCACGAAAAATGACACCACAGGCTACTCTCCATATGAATTGTTGTTTGGTAGACAGCCAAGACTACCCATTGATCTGGTTCTAGGCCTTACACCAGACCAAATTGGATTCAAGTCGCATTCAGAGTATGTTAAACATCTTCGACAGCGCCTCCAAGACAGCTATGCACTTGCTTCTGAAAGCTCTAAGAAGATGGGCGAGAAGAATAAAGCCAGGTTTGATAAAAAGATCAGAGCCGCAGAACTTGTTACCGGAGATAGAGTCCTGGTGAAGAATGTCAATTTAAGAGGAAAACATAAACTTGCGGACAGATGGGAAAAGGAAGTCCATACTGTGGTGAAGAGGATGGGAGATGGCCCAGTGTATGTCGTCAAGCAAGAACAGGGTGAAGGTCCACACCGTACCCTTCACAGAGACCTTCTTCTGCCCTGCGGCTTTCTACCTGTTACAGATAAAGTCTCAGAACCTGACACAAACTTACCAACAAGGAGGCTGAGACGCAGGGAAACAGTCTCGCAGCAGACCAGGCACGACAATATTGTTGACCCAGATATGCCCAGCAGTGACGAGGATGAGGATTGCTATCCACAGATCTCCACAAGGTTTCCCCAAAGCATTAGGACAACCACACAGGCCACCCCTCTAGCACGTGCCACGGAACTGTTGAACCCAGTCGGGTTGAATCCAAGTCCGTCGGAGTTCTCCCAATCTGATAGTCCACTCCTTAGTGAAGTACCCCATACCCCTGAGTCTGTTCACAATCAGTTACTTGAAAAGAAACCAATTGGGCGTGAGACAGAAGTAGTCACAGATGAATTCTCTCAACCTGTTCGAAGACACTTACCTGAGGGAGACCCCGCATCATCCACTACTGTTGTACCTCAATTTGGACCTATTGGAAGACGTTCACCTGAAAACAACCCACTTGAACCCGAGAGTGCACCGCCCACTGGTGTGACAGGCCAGGCTGACCTGTCTGACGGAAACCCGTCTGAGAGCGAACCGATCAGAAGATCTATCAGAGAAAGACATCCCCCTGAGAGACTCTGTTATGGTGAACTAGGAAGACCTTTAGTCCTAGCCATGGCCTCATTTTTCGAAAGTTTGGGCAGAAATGTCCCTGATTCTTCTAGAGTGCCCTCTGCAAGACCATACAGTGTTTAGACGCATGCAGAGACTGATGCGGTTTAGAGGGGGAGAATGTAACCCACATAATTACATGTACCCTGTGACGTATATAAGTTCCACGAGTAGCCTCTAGGAGGCACACGAGCTACAGAGTTTAAACCATGCAAACAACCATCGACAATAGAGAAGAGAAATACGGATATTTAGAAATACGGACAACTTTGACTATGGATACCTGAATTATTGATATTTGAACTACGGATATTTGAGCTACAGGACATTTGAACTACGACAAAAAAGATCCCTCACACGAAGCTTCCTTGGTGAGCCGCTAGCCAAAGCTAAAAAGTAAACAGCTTTCTGTGTTCCATGTAATCATAGCCATTTACGTAGGATATCTTGATTTTATCCAAAGACAGATGATCTCCCGTTGAAGGAAGAAGGAAGACTCTTTTCTCTTGTGTTTTGTACGCTGCTGGAATCCTGACTGGTTTTTTAGTACCCCGAACAACCCCCCTTGCTACACCCTTTTGGAACCCTTGGATACCCCCTTTGGATTGCCCCCATCATCGCCCTGGATTTGGATTCATCATCATCGCCTCTACATTAACTTGCCCCTGTGATTGTGGTAGGATCTGGACATTGCACCTTGCACAGATTGGAAGACTGAATCATTCCCCCTTTTCTTTTCTTTATTATTTTCTTTGAGTGCACTCATACTTTATTTTGGATTATTTTCTTTAATTTGTTAGTGTAGAATATGGCTGCATAAGTAATATATTAGAAGGGTATAAAATAGAATATAGATAGATATAGACAATAAATAGAATATTAGGAAGAACTTTTAAAAAGTATAATAGAGTAAAATATATATATATATAACACATCTAATTTAGTATTGATATTGAAATAACTTTACTTTGAACTGTTGAAATAAATTGGTTTTTTTATTGTAAACTATACCCACGAGTGTGTGTGTTGTCTTTGGGGTGAGTACTAGAATCCGGTCTAGAAAAAAACCTACACCAATCTCCACTGAACTTAGACATTAGACTGTAAACTGTCCCTGCGCAAGCATAGGCCCATTCCCCTGTCGTGCAGGTTACAGAAAGTTGTTTACTTTTTAGCTTTGGCTAGCGGCTCACCAAGGAAGCTTCGTGTGAGGGATCTTTTTTGTCGTAGTTCAAATGTCCTGTAGCTCAAATATCCGTAGTTCAAATATCAATAATTCAGGTATCCATAGTCAAAGTTGTCCGTATTTCTAAATATCCGTATTTCTCTTCTCTATTGTCGATGGTTGTTTGCATGGTTTAAACTCTGTAGCTCGTGTGCCTCCTAGAGGCTACTCGTGGAACTTATATACGTCACAGGGTACATGTAATTATGTGGGTTACATCTGCAACTGCTGGCCAGTTCATTCCTGTTAACATATACATATATATATATATATATATAAGAAGTAATAAGGGGAGAGCTGTGATCAGGGACATCAACAGAAAGACAAAAAAGAAAGGAAATGTGAAAAGGCAACAAATAGGGGAATGAGTGACCAAAAATCTTGTACAACTCCCATCTGTCTGACTGACTGATAGACAGACAGACAGACAGACAGACAGGACATTGAGTTTAAGAGTAACCATTACTTAGTCACCAATCTAAGCAGAGTAAGTACATTAGTAAATGAGTGAATGATTCAGAAAGCATGAGAAGTTATTAAGTAAGTCAGAGAGCCAACAGCAGTCTTTGGCAGCGTGCTGTTTTTTTGCATGCAGGAGACCTGTCGGCTACTTCGTCATGCTAGCTCCGGCCAGCACTACGTTCCAAATCAGTGCTCGCTAACCCGGCAGATAGCAACAGTCCACATGCTCATGTGATCTGTCGAGCTGATGAAACATTACATCCTACTGGCCCGACTCCTATTTCGCCTTATGCTTGGAGGCGAGGGCAGAAATGCCACCTAGTAGAGCCTGGGACGACTCGGAAGAAAGAGTGGGATAATTGGCTGGATACAATTGGGGGGAAAAGGGGGGGGTAGGTAAAAGAAACACCGTCTAGTTATCAAGCAAGTTAACCTTGCAGATATAAAATAGGAAACGTTTTGACTGCATGCACGGACTTGCCTTGTTTCTCGGTTGGCATCCATCATTTCCCAGCAGTAAGAGTTTCAACTGCACTGCAATGAATCGGGAACACTTTGTCAGTTCACTTCATGCACTTGTGTACATGAAATGAAGTGACAAGCCTTTTCCTCCAGCAGACACACACTCAGAAACAAATACGCCATCGTCTGCATCGCTGCTTTGACACATGGTGTATTTTTAGTGTTAGTACCATTAACAGTAACGAGGAAGCGCCGAGGGTGGTCTGACGGGCCGCAGAAGTGGAGCAGGCTAAGCTAACTACTAGCCCCTGCAGACCGGCAGCTCCGACAGGTCATCCTGGCTGGCGTTCGCTCTCCGGACAGTGGAATTTCTGGACTGTGTTTCACCGACTGTACTGTGTTGTTAACCGTGTGTGTGTGTGTGTGTGTGTGTGTGTGTGTTTTTTGTTTTTTTTGTTGCTTTGTTCTCTGTTTTTGTATGTTTCTGGTGGTGTGATTTTTGGTAGTTTGTATCTTTTGTGTCACACTGCTGTGGACTGGGTGAAACGGAATGTCGTTTCTTTTGTGTACTCAAGTACATAATCGATATGACAATAAACGGTTCTTGATTCTTGATGATGGTGTGCGTTCATATGTAATGAGTGTGGTGGTTTGCAGAGCTCCGTCCCCACCTGTGGCGAGGAAGCGATGAGCGGCTAGCAGCAGCTGAGGGGAAATCTTGACTTTCGATTCACTCTCGTGCTTGAAAGCGGAGAAGTCTCTCTTGTTCTTATTGGGCGCCACTTTTTTCCTGTTGCGGTTGTCAGCTGGGGACACACACAAACACACACACACACACACACACAGAGAAAAAGTGTTATTCATTAAATTTCTGGTCCACAACTCTGATTGGTTGACTCATATTTGATGCCGCTATAAGCATACACCATACATTTAAGGTTGCTTAACCGCAACTTTAAAATATTAAAGAGCGGGGGAGTCAGCGCCTAGGTAGCATAGCTATCTATTCCGTTGCCTAGCTACATGGGGATTGCAGGTTCGAATCCCTGTGTTACTTTCGCCTTGGTCAGGCGTCCCTACAGACACAATTGGCCGTGTCTGCGGATGGGAAGCCGGATGTGGGTATGTGTCCTGGTCGCTGCACTAGCGCCTCCTCTGGTCGGTCGGGGCGCCTGCTCAGGGGGGAGGGGGAACTGGGGGAAATAGCGTGATCCTTCCACGCGCTACGTCCCCCTGGTGAAACTCCTCACTGTCAGGTGAAAAGAAGCGGCTGGTGACTCCACATGTATGGGAGGAGGCGTGTGGTAGTCTGCAGCCCTCCCCGGATCAGCAGAGGGGGTGGAGCAGAGACCAGGATTGGCTTGGAAGAGTGGGGTAATTGGCAAAGTACGATTGGGGAGAAAAACGGGGAAAAATACAAAATAAAATAAAAATTAAAGAGCATCTACGTATCTAAGTACTGTTGAGGAGCTATAGTGATTGGCAGAATAACTAATGTTTAATCATTAGTTACCAGGGTTACCGCGAGGAGGGTGTGGCTCTTCACCACGCACGGATGGTCATTCATCATGGAGAGGCTGTACTTTGCACTTCACATGCTGGGGTGTACGGAGACCAGTCTAGGACACCATGAAAGGCCATCTAGGAAAGGTACTACTCCTATACTTAACTCCTTACCCCAGGGGTGGGCAGTCTTATCCAGAAAGGGCCGGTGTGGGAGCAGGTCTTTGTTCCAACCCAGCGGTTACACACCTGTGTCTCCTAATCAAGTTCCTCAGCAAAGACTCTGCTGGTTGATTAGTGGGATCAGGTGTGTAACTGCTTGGTTGGAACAAAAACCTTCACCCACACCGGCCATTTCTGGATAAGACTGCCCACCCCTGCCTTAACCCCATCTATCTCGAGGAGTAGAGGAGGCGGATCTAGAGGAGTAAACCTCGATAATAAATCCTGCTACTCCTATGGGTAGCAGCAGTCCT